>WKLE02002747.1:0-13757 GCA_014885115.2 Asterionellopsis glacialis
AGTGTTAACACTATGCACTATGCTGACAACAATTGTGAAAAGTGATTGGAAAATATTGAAAATAGATTGAGTTTTGTTAGAGTGAATAAATTATGTGCTATTTTAGAGTTTAACTAAAAATACCCAACAATCCACCAATTTGTCTTCATGACCCAAAAGCAGTACGGGATTCTATGGCAGATCTACTTAGAGTTCGGTTTCCAACGGAGTTTGGTTTTAACATGTGAACTAAACTCCCCGAGGCAGCCAATTGGAAGGTGCCAAGTCGGCGTGTCACTGCGTTCTGTCGTGACGTTTCGCAGTTCTGCTGCGGAGTGGAATTTGATACGCTTTGCTCGTGACGTCAGCATTTGGATGAATGCCATGTGTCACTGCGCATTCGAGTCTGTCCGCTTGATGACATCATCACGTCATCTCGTCTGTCTATGTGATGACATCATCACGTCATCACGTCTGTCCGGTCCATGACGTCATCGCATCACGGTCTGTCTGTACTACAATTGATTGACATATCGCGCGAGTCTCGCGACTTGCCTACTGCACACTCCCTTCCTTTTCCTTGTCCTTTTCCTTAACTTTTGCCTTCCTATGTTTATATAAACAGACAAAGTTATCTAAGACAGTGTGGGCGTCAATACTTGAATTTTTGGCTTCAAGTGCTCTCAATACCAAAGTAGCAGAGAAGTCTGTAAAAACAAGTAGTGTATTGTCCGGTAAGGTACGTATATCATTCTACATGACTTGTCTTATCCAAAGTATATCTGCATAGTGAGGTATGCAGGTATTTATTGCTGTGCAAAAACTAATAATGATATCAGATAGCTTCCGCATCCTCTGTGTAAGTTCCCTTTGTTTTGCTTGTTTCCCAGTATATTTTCCATAGATGCATGCATTGGGGGGATGTCGAAGAACAACCTGACATGACCCTGAATTTGGAGGAGAGGCTGGCAACAAACTTAAAGCATGACAATAAATTTGACCATTTGCTGATGTCATCCTACTGAATCAATGAAAATTATGCTTATGTATTTTCCTACGCAATCCTGGCAGGAAGAAACTGATTTCACACAAAAGGTACTTTACAAAATGCTGAAAAGCTGAACCCCTTGAAATTTTTTGGGTGGCCTAAATAGGCCCTAAAACCAGAAATTGCACCTTGTCATGTGAACTACTTATCAAAAGCTGAAAAGCTGAAAAGCTGAAAACACCGTATCAATAACACACCCACATGTCTCAACAGATGTTCTGTCCATGTGTTCTAAAATTTTGTACAGCACTAAAAATTACATGCAATATGTAATTTCCCTGCAACCCTTCTTGTTGTCAATTGACGTTTGACCATGTTGATCATAATGATTTGGTCAAACAAAAGAAGAAGCATTATGACTGACACAACAACCAACCTTACTAACAGAACAACATTTCGACATCCTGTAGGCTCTAGGCATTAAATACGTACTACCTAGTACTTCAAAAATGGAATCCACAGTTTTAGGTTCATGTTGGATTAGAGGACCAGGTATTCCTTTGGACGACAATGATGCTGAACCAAGCAACAGTGTGAGAATGATGTATGCCATGGTGGTCTCTGTAACATGGTCATCATCATCAACATCACCACAGACAGAAGATGAGGTTGCTGTTACAAAAGAAATATAATTAGCAACAAACATAACAACCAATAAGAAAAAAAACAGAAGATGATGACCGCAGAAGACAACACAGGAAAACAAACGTGAAGTTGTCCCGTGACAAACAACCATTCTACTTGTTCTTTTTGTTGCTTGTTATCTATCTTTATAAGGTTGGTTGTTGAGTCTTGAAGAAGAGTTTTGTGTACTTGTATGGCATGTGCTCTCACCAGGTGGTCGTGGTTGGTATGAGTGCCAAAACTTGACATCCATTGATGGGAGATCACCATGTGCTATGCTTTTCAAAGAACTTAGAGGGTGTCTGTTCTACAGATTTTTTGAATTGATTTGATTGGTGGAGAGGTCTGTTGGAGGCAGTTCAAGAAATTGGTTCAGGAAAAAAATTTGTCACACTCTGGGGTAAGTGTGACAAACTTTTTTTGCATAGGCTGTAAATGCATTTTTCTGAAGGCCAATTGTAAAACAGCTAAGTCATTTCTAAAACAGCTAAAAAACAAAGTTCAGGTTTTTTGTTTGTCACACTTGGTTTAGAAAGAGAAAGTACTTTAATTTCCTGGTAAGCTGAACAATGGGCAACTCTGCAGGTCTCCTGGGCAACAAAAGTAAAAAGTTGTAGCACAGAATCTAATAGTATAGTAGTGCTCTTTTTTAGGCAAATAAATCCAAATAGTGAAATGCTACATGGTATATACTGAAAGTGGAGCTTCTGATAATTGTATAATTCATGCCGCAAAATAGGAAAGCAGAGAGCAACTTACAAGCAGAACTGCAGTACTAAGGTTCGTGCAAAATTCAATTTTTAAAACATACTCTTGGGTGTTTAAAAAAGAATATTCGCACGAACCGCGCGGAGAGAACGCACCAACAAAGCTGACTATCGCCGATAGCGGGTTCGAAAAAAAGACCACATCACTCTTTACCAGGTACGTACGAGGTGCGTACCAGGTATGTCTCTACGACAAACCCGTACCAACTTTACACTGTACGTGACAGGTACTAAAAACAGTTCCAAGGCAAGATCGCTATGATACTCTAGTGCCGTACCTGAATGTCGCAAGAATAGAATCCTTACATCATGCACGGTCTGTGACTGGCGACGTTTCCTTTTCGTGTACCAGGTAGAACAATAATCACGGTACCTGTAGTGCCCCCTGACTGGTAGTCCCATGAACTAAAAAGACAACAACAAACAATAGATAGCAACAACATCTGACCTGCTTTTCCGTTGAAAGGTTCCATTGTAGTTCGCACGGATAAAAAAATATAAACACAACGTCAAGAAGAGCAACCACAACATTAATCCCATCATGGCAGTTGCAACAGAAAAACCAATTAAAATTACTCCTGAATCACCCTCAGCAGCACCACCAATATTGATGTGTTGCAAACGTACGAGAATTCATTCCAATGATACTGATACGAATGATTTACAAGAAGAAGGACAAAAATCTAGCCAAAGACGAAAGATCAACGTTGATGAACGTAAAGTACGATTTAATTTGACCAAGACTCAATTTATTGAAAATCCATCACCACCATCATCGTCGTCGGAGTCAAGTACGTGGTTATCAGTAGATGATTATCGTTTCTATCAAGAAACATGTTATAAAATTGCAGAACGGATAAAAGAACAGGCCAATACCTTTGAACCCAAATATTTGTCCTACGAAAGCTGTATACAACGTGTTTTGCGAACCTGTTTAGATTGTTCTACCGAATTACACCCTACCAATCAAGTTATACTATGGAATTGGGCTACCATTGGTGATGTACGACGCGGATTAGAAAAACTAAGTGTCCCCCATGTCGCGGATGAATTACGACGTCGCAAGGTGGGATTGATTCGTACCATTTTACAAGTACAGCAAAATATGACTATTGAAACAACCTCTCGGGAGGGTACAACTACAACAACGCCCATTACAGAACAAGACAAGGCTATCCTATTTCAACAAATATCACAACAATACAGTAAACCATCATGTTTGTTAGCAATAGCATTAGGAAAAGCAGATGAAATGGCCGCTAAAAAAGAATTTAAAAATTGTATTCAAATACAATTACCACCATCACTATGAATGAGATCCTACCATCCATCCATCCATTTCATCCACTCATCATCAACATGATGCAGCTTGACACTGACTTCGTGGTGATGCAAAATCCAGAGGGCAATCGTATGTCAATAGGTTTCCAAACAAACAAGACTCGTTTGACTGACTTGAACAAAGAGTAGAAAGGCAGGGTAGACTCTATGGATAGAAATGTACCTCCCAAATAGCTACAACCCATCTACTTTTCACCTGGGTTCGAAGCCAGAGTCCCTCCACCTGACTGGCTGTCTCTCAATACCAAAAGCACAATACGAACAAACAGAAGAGATAAATCGTACAACGTACAACCCAATTAAGCGAGCAACGTACAATCTGTAAAATATTTTATTCAGCTTGCTTGTCATTCAATGTTAAATAGACAGCACAAAACATAGGCTACTACACTACGACATAAACTAAGAGAATAGGCGATTGTACTTTACAACAAAATCTGCAAAGGGTGTAGAAAAGTCTTTATAGAATAATTTTCAACTCTCTTCTTTCCGCCTAAATTGATTCCTATTATGTAAAAAGAGGAAATTATGTTGTTTATGAAAGAATATTGTATCCGTTTCACCTTGTCTCCCTTTCTTATTATGTAAAGTTCATTGATTGATGTGATATATACTTGATAAGTATAATACATCGATATAATATATTTACTCAGCAAAGGTTGCTTTGGAAAAGTACGAAAGTTTAGGGTACGAACTTTCAAGGTATGAATTACCCTTCATTTGAATAAGACCTTGATTAGGTCCCTTACCACTAGGAGCACCTTCACCATATCCCGCATAGAATCGATCTACAACATCCATCCCTTCAATAACCTCACCAATAGGACTGAACCCTTGTTTGTCCAAAAATCCATTACCCTTGTTATTTGTATTGACAAAGATTTGTGTAGTCTTTTTTGTTTTGTTTATTTTTAACAATAGTAAATGAAAGAGACAGGCAAAGCAAAAATGAATACTGTATGTCAGAGAAAGAGAGAAAATGGCATTTGACAAATCCATCAACCAACCAACCAACCAACCAACCAACCAACCAACCAACCAAACACACAAACAAACACACAAACCAACGTCCCAACATTTTTGACTAAATCTTTTCCTTTCGCTGTTCCCCAAAACAATAATGAAATACTTACACGAGTATTAGGTCCAGCAGTAGCAAAGACGACAGTTCCACGACTATTGGAAACTTTCACTTGATCATCCTTAATGTTGGATTGACGCCAATCTGCTTGGACACTGGGGTCACCGTTGATACCAAATTGTGCCACAAATCCAGGTAACACACGAAAGACGCGACAATTATCCCAAAAGTTTTTGGATGTCAATTCCTCAAATCTTGCCACACCACGAGGTGCCCACTCTGGCTTCAATTGGATTTTAAAGGTTCCCGTGTTTCCCTCCACACCATCTAAATTAGCAACCGTAAATTCAACAATACGTCCAGCAGCAGTTTCTCCTTCAGCAAACGCAGGAGAAACACCCGAAAAGGTTGAAGCTGCAACTGTGGCAGTGGCAATAGCAGCACCTTCCAATACTTGACGACGTGATGATGGTGTTGTTTCCTGTTCAGCTGCAAGAGATGTTGTACTACTACTTGTAGTCAAGCGAAAAAGAGAAGGAGAATTGGGTGTCACCACAAAGGCGGAAATTCCCATGGAGAGACTGCAAGCAGTTAAAGCTAAAAGACCGAAAAGTTTCATTGTATAATGGGAGTGAACTGTAATTAGCAATACTTTTTCACTTGGGAGCTGTCGTTTAGTTGTCAGTTGTCAAGAAGGAAGCTGTGATAAAAAGGATATCTTTCCTTTCTTACTCTGATGTGTCAGCTGATGGTCGTCCGCCAAAAACAACACAACCAACAAAAAATGTGAAGGCGTGCGTAAGTAACGATGATCCAAAGTTTGACATACAACCAACACGACAGACAGACAGCGAGACAGACAGATTTGTTACCCTTCCGGGAGTCCAGATGACGCAGGTCAAGCAAGCAAAAACTGAGCAAGGGAGTGTGCGTGATCATCATTTCAATTAGGATCCGCTGGGTCTCAATATTTGGAAGATAACTAAAGTGTAATTCTTAAAATAAATCTCTCTATGGTTAAAAATTAAAGAAATAGCAAATACTCCTAGGATGGTTGAAAGTCAATAGAAAGCTACGTTATTTTGTCGTTGATTGTAAGAACCTATCTAGAGTCTTTATTCAGAAGTCGATTTACCCATGTTGTGAAGTTAGTTTCGACGATTCATTTACGTTATCTTTCTTCTACGGGGAAACTGAGTTAAAAAACATCAATACGACTGCAAGAATTGCAATGAAGGTTGCCATGTAGTGCTTACTTTGTTTCGTACGCTCTGTTGCATCGACCAAACTATCTTGTCCCTTGTTGACATTCTTCTTACTGGATACAGTTTGTTCATGTATGGTATGGATTTCTTGTTGTTGTTCTGAGACAAGGTTGGAAAACTGAGACAACAATGCTGTAATCTGTGTCATACCTGCCTCCACTTTTTGAATATTTTCCAAATCTTCATTTTGCACCTTTTGCAATAACATGGCTGATTCTCGTTCAATCATCAATGCTTCATCATACTCGTCGTCTTGCCGACTTTCCATGACACTATCGGCATTGGTATTATTGGTTGGTTGAATTGGGACAGCAGATGCTTGATTGGCCATTTGTTGTCGTTGGTACCGCAAAATAGATGTTCCATTCCCTTCTGATATAGATGTCCTTTTTATTCGTGACGATACTGGCGTCGGAGGCGGGGGTGGGTTTTCTGGCGTAGGTTCTTTTCGTTTTGAACGGGGATGAATCCATTTTGATGGTGGACGTTTCAATGGTTGTTGCTGCGCAGATGTCCCTTCAAAGACAATATCATTATAGGCAGTGACCCAACCATTACTATCTACGAGCATGGGACCTGGTGTGGACGGAATGAATCTTGGATCTTCCCTTCGTACCTCATTCAATGCTGCGTCCCAAGCACTACCATCGGCCCTAATTTGTGAATTCAAATTATTATTTTGCTGATAACTTACCAACTCACAGTGTAATGGATCGTTCCAGACAGTAACAGCGCGTTTGGACCGCTCTTTTTGCAATTTGGTCATTGGATCAGCAACTTCCTGTCGCAGCCTAAGCAGTAGGCATGATACAATACCAGCTCTATGACTGTCAATGTCGGAACCTGTATTTGGAGGGATAGATTGACGTAAGGATTCTATTTGATTTCCCGTCGTGGCAGCAAAAGAAAGGACAGTTGATTCTAATACTGATCGTTCTTGATTTGTCATGTTCTCCTCTTGTGCTCCTTCTTGAAATTTCAAATTAACCACACGAGCATATGCACGACGCTTCCTCTGAATCAGACTTGACATTTGATCAATACCTTTACTAATAGCAATGCAATTTTCTAGCCAAGGATCATTGTGAGGATTGTTGTCGTCGTCAAAAGATGACGACATTGATTCGTCGTCATATTTGGTGTTATCAGAAAGTAAAAACAGAACTGGTACGGGATCTTCATCGTATGGTGTTGACAAGGGCTCTTGTGCGAAATTTAGATTATCGACTTCATCATTGGGATCAAGTCCTATTGCTTTGGCACAACAATTATCCCATTGTGACTTCAAATTGTAGGAAGCACAAAAAGAAATATTCGTTTCATCATCTCCTTCTTCCATACTATTTTGTATTTCTATGTTCTAAAAATTCAATAACCACAATAGCTTCTCAAGAACAAGATATCTCCTTTTTGACTTGCTGCTTTGACAGAACAGGCAACCGCCAAACTTGATAGTCTACTCGCCAGACGAGAGAAGAGATGTGACTCTAGAGAGTAGAGATTCCCGTGCAACTTATTTTTACCTGTATTCCGCACGATAGTCAGACCATTACAATTTGACAATGGTACGACGTACAGACAGTCCAGTACGGGTAGATACTCAGAACTTCAAAACCATACCTGGTATTTAATACCAGTTATTAATAAAATAGATTAGTACCGCGTGGTCATATAAAGGTACAGTAACAGGTACCTTGGGGGTACCGCAGGAGTAATTATTATTCCGCCCGTGACTGGCTACTCCGTTTTCTACTAACAAAAACGATGTCTAATCGTATGTAATCGTTGCTTCTCGGTCATTTTGGGTTGATTGGTCATAATACAAACTTTAAGGAGGGCAATAATAATAGGAGTTTCTGAAAAATTGGTGTGAGTACTACTGTACCAGGTAGTCTGTTTAATTAGGATCTCTCTCTAGAGAGAAGACCTGAGAACAGATTCGACGCCAGAAGCAAGCATCCATCGTTAGACTTACTTGGTCCCACCATCCATAAGGCATACAAAGGTAAAAATCAAAGTCATTGAAAGAAAGAAGTTTAATTTCACAATACATTGATATATTGAAGAAATCGACACTGACTGTGCTCTGAACGGTTTAACATTGAAATAACAGCTGCTCCTTTATTTTCTGCCCACAAGAACAAGAAAACATGAAGTTGCTTTCGAGCTTCTTTATTTTTCAGTTTGTGACCTTCAATTCTGTTTCGCAGCATCGTTCAACAACAGCAAATGCTATAGAACCATGCGAGTCCTTCAATAAAAGAAAACAGTGTACTAATAATCTATGCATCTGGATCAATGGAGCATGTTTTTCATCCGGTAGCGGTCCTACTAATCCACCAACACTAGCTCCTGTAGGAGAACCACCTTCTTCTTCTTCTTCTTGTGGACAATGTTCACAAGATTCTACTGTAGCGTGTTCTACCGATGCTGATTGTGGCGGATCTTGCAGTGAGAATACTGATTGTACAGGTTTTGCTGGGAGTGGCGAATGTCCTCCTTCAATTTGTTACCAACATTCAGAATGTCCTCCTAATAAAGGTAAAGCTAGTAATCAAGGGAGATGTGAATTTATAGCAACTTGCGATCCTGTACCATGCCCTCCCACTGTCGCTCCCGAAACAAATGCTCCCGTTACATCAGCCCCTGTCACGGACGCACCCGTTACATCAGCCCCTGTCACCAGTGCTCCTGTCACGTCAGCCCCAGTTACACCTGCCCCCATCACGAATGCACCTGTAACATCTGCTCCTATTACGCCTCCACCTACATTTGCGTCATCATCTGGCGTTGTTGTCAATGGTGGGTTTGAATCTGGTTCTCTAGATCCATGGATAGGATTAGGTTCATCAATAAGTATATCATCTGATTCAAGATCTGGTAATTATGCTGTTTATGTAACAGATCGTATCGAAGGTTGGAATGGTGTTGAACAAGATATGTTAGGTAAATTGTTGAATACTGTACAGTATGAAGTTGAAGCATGGGCAAAGCTTACTACCGCTGCTACAGATCAACAAGTCATGCTCACCATTAGACAAACAGATCAGTCAGTAGTAAGTTATCATATGATCGGTTCTACACCGGTATCAAATTCTGCCTGGTCTAGAATTTCAGGTACATTCACTTTGAGCGCGACAGAGACTCTTACTGCGTTGGCCCTTTATGCGGAAGGCCCCTCAGGTGGAATTGACTTTTTGTTGGATGATGTTTCTTGTCACGTCCAAGCGACCCCTGCTCCTGTTACACCCTCCCCTATTACGAGTGCACCAGTAACATCTGCTCCAGTCACAGCAGCTCCGATTACACCCTCCCCTGTGACGAGTGCACCGGTAACGCCTGCACCTGTCACACCTTCACCAACATTTGCATCAACATCTGTTGTTGTGAATGGTGATTTTGAAACAGGTTCGGTCAGTCCGTGGACTTCGTTGGGGTCTTCTATTTCTATATCATCCGATGGTCATTCTGGAAGTTATAGTGTTTCCGTTACTCAGCGAGATTCCGCAACATGGAATGGCGTTCAACAAGAAGTATTAGGCAAATTGGTTGAAAATCAAACTTACAACATTGAAGGATGGGCTAAACTGACTACGCAATCGTCGGCAGGTGAAACAGTTCGAATTACAATTCGACAAATTGACTCAGGTGGAACAAAATATTTTGGCATAGGGTCTACAACCGCAACTAACTCAGAATGGTCCAAAATCTCAGGTGCATTCACTTTGACTGTTGACGGGGTTCTTACGGGTTTAACGTTGTATTCTGAGGGTCCTCCCCCAAATGTTGACTACCTTTTGGATGATGTTGTTTGTCAAACACCAACATCGGCTCCGACACAATCACCAACAAATCCCATCACACCTTCGCCCACCTTCGAGGGAGAAACATATGCACCAACTAATTTTCCAGAAGGACCGTACATTTCAGCTGAGTCTTCCAGTGAAAATGTTATCATTCCGAATCCGCCTGTGCCGAATTTGGATGAACCTCGTACAAATTGTCCTCATTTACAGGGGGGATCGAAGTCTTGGCACGACCCAAACACTTGGGGAGGTCAAGTCCCGTCTGCCGGAAGTGATGTAACTCTCCCTGCCAATACTATCGTTGTGGTGACACAGAGTATTGTTGGAAAACTCGGCCTTGTTACAATCCCATCCACAAGTGAGCTTCTTTTTGGAGAAAATGTTGACGGCATTACTTTGGACGTATCAGGAATCGACGTCCAAGGTACATTGCGGGCAGGATCTGAAAGTTGCCGTCTGGACACACCTTTAACGATCACACTTCACGGGAATAGACCAGCAGACATTATTACGAATCCTCAGTCTCCCTCTTACAAAGGTATCTCAGTAACTGGTACAGTGGATCTACACGGAAAACGTTATTATCGTACATGGACACGTCTTGCTAAAACAGCATCACCTGGTGATAATTTTCTCTTGCTGCAGCATCCTGTCAATTGGGAAGCCGGTCAAGAAATCGTTTTGATTACTACAGCCGTCAAGGATTCACGAGAATGGCATCAAAATGAAAAATTTACTGTTGAAAGTGTGGGTACTCCAACTCAAGTTGGGTCAATTGTGTACTTGACTTCAACTGTTGAACATTCACATATTGCCAATTCAGGATACCAGGCTGAAGTTGGTTTATTGTCTCGAATGATAACTATTCAAGGTGCAGAAGATGACTCTGAACCGACTGATCCCGATCCACTTAATTGCAATGGTAATTGGAATTTTGGAGATACTGGGTCCCCATGTCTCAATAAAGAGTTGACTGGGTACGGTGGCCATATTATGGTCCATTCTGGAGGCACCGGTTACGTGGAAGGAGTAGAATTGTTCCGAATGGGGCAGACGAATGTGTTGGGTCGATACCCGATGCATTTTCATGTTTTAGCGAATGCTTGTGAAGATTGTTACTTTCGGGATTCTTCTGTACACAGATCATTTTACAGATGCATTTCAATTCATGGAACGCACAATACTACAACATCTGAGAATGTTGCCTATGATATCATTGGTTTTTGCTACTACCTCGAGGATGGTATCGAGGAGGATAACACGATCTCTTACAACCTTGCGGCTCATATTCATACCATTGGTGTGCCAATTAGTGGTAGTGGCCAGACAACTGCTTTAACGTACCAGAGTCAAAGTCTCACTCTTCCCGCCGATGTTACTGCCGCTGGATACTACATAACCAATGTTCATAACAATATCATTGGAAATGCTGCTAGTGGTGGATGGGCAGGTTTTGCTTTTCCGGTGCTTTACAGCCCATTAGGTCCTCACAAAAATATCAACTACCGACCATCTAGTCAGATATCCCTTGTGATTGACGGAAACACCGCTCATAGTACAGGTTGGTGGTGGGATCATGCGGGTGCATTTTATCTTGGCGGTGCTCTATATTACGATACCGATGGCATTACTCTTGTTTACAACGCAGGGAGGGACCAATCGCATAATCGCCATCCTTGTTTGGTTGACAAATGTGCAGAGGGTAATTGTAACAATTACTGTTATGGACACCAAAGAGGATGGAACACGATGACCAATACCAAGGCTTTCCTTGTACCAAGTGTTGGTATGAATTCTTGGTCGGGAAGAATGGAAGTAAAAGGGTATGAAGCTCATGACGTAGCCTTGGCGATAGAGGCATTGGAAAGCGGTTTTTGGATTGATGATATGCTTGTTGTATGTCGCACAGGTGAAAACTTAATTATGCCATATCAATATGCACCATACGTTCGGGGAGATGGTTTCTTCTGGTATGATACTGGCCAGGAGCACATAATGACTAACTCTACCTTTCGCAATTGTGGTTATCGGTCGGAAGCGTACAATCAATACGATACTTCCCCTACTCGGGGTTGCGGTGACAGCCTTTACAATGGTTGCAGGAGCGGATCAACCGTATACGGGTTTTTGACACATTCAGATCAATTTACGCCCGAACTTATGCAGGCAACTAAAGATATTTCATTCGAAGACTGCGGTCGTCGGTTCCGGCTTTATGACTTTAATGGAGACAATGAGGTATCAACTGTGTCTGGCCGAGGACAAAATTGGGTCGATGTGGATGGATCTGTTTCTGGCTTCAACGAGGCAACATTAATTGGATCTGGTTTATTGGATGCTGGTTTATGGTGGAAAGTTGAATCTCAAGTTGTAAATGATCCTCAAGGTCCTTTGGTATTCATCAAAGAAAACAATGGAAATGTTGCTGGTTCATCGCGTGGACTTGGTCATATTCGTCTTAGTTGGGATACTGCCCTACACAATACAGTTGGAAACGCAGCTTGTGGCAATGGAAATCAAGCTCTTTGCACTGCCGTAGGGTATGTTCGTCATTATGGTTCAATGTTTCAATCAGATAATGGCCTTCCTGTTACAGCCAATCCAGATATTGTTGGTCCTGTGGGTGGATTCGGTTGGCTGCTTCGTCTGAACGGTGGAGCCCCTCACACGGTCGACATAACAGCTATTGAGGTGTTACCCGAAACACCACTTATGCTTGGTATTGTGTATCCACTTGGAACTAGATTTAGTATTACGGCCAATGCTGCGTATTGTTCTCCTAATGCTGGGATTTCGTGTACTGAAACATTTAATCAAGCTGGTACAGTCGAGGATGTTCGAACATCGAATGGAAACCTGTATCATTTTGATGATACAACAGGCTTATTGACAATCCGTATCATTATGTTTCCACAAACTTTTACGGGTGACCCAACATGGAAACTGTGGGATTTTGATATGGCTGGTAAATATGGAACTGGAGACGCTTTGGATCGTTTTGAGCGTGGTGGTGTATTACTCCCCCAACAAGCGTACGGTCCATATTTACGAATTTCAGCTGATTGTACTCGTAATGGTGCGTACTGTAACCAAATACCACCTGCTGTAAATCCAACAGTTTGTGCTTCGGGTTATGTACAAGTTGCTTATGATAAGTGTTGTCAAACGTCCAACCCTTCGGTATGTCAGTATGCTTAGCTTTATGTATATACATCTAGAAGTATTGAAAAATCTGTTACATTACACGATTTTTAAATGAAAATAGAATTCAAGCTATTGTATCCTTGTTTTCCTGATCCAAGACAAGAGAGGACTTGCAAATGGCACGACAGTTTGTTGGATTGCCAGGATATTGTGTCGGTGTATAGGTAATCATGGTTTATTTTTTCACGATCTTTAGTACAAGAATCATGATTCCATATTCAGAGACGTGGCCGCCATGCCATGGAAGAAGATGCGTGAAAATGACTCATCAGTGAGCATATTAAAATCGGTGTTGTACGATTTTGGCTGTGCCTGTTTTTCAAGGAGTCTGAGTTCGTCCAAGAAATCTTTGGCTTGCTCATCATTGTCAAAGTAATCAATGAAATCGTTTCTTTCCAACAATGGAATGCTGGTTGGCGTTTGTGTCTTGAGGTCCCCATTCTTTAAAATTGATGTTGACCATTTCGGAGAAATAAATTTCTCTTCTACAAGTCTATCCTGATGTCTAGCCTTGTGCTCCAAAAAATAATAAGCTCTTGTAGCAAGCACGCACCTGGCCGTGAAACTGACCCGTGACCAGAAACTTTTGAAAGTTTGAAAATGGCAGGTTTTACATCCACCGGTCATTCTCATCTTTTCTCC
>WKLE02002750.1:12003-61151 GCA_014885115.2 Asterionellopsis glacialis
AGTAGAGCCGTTTCTCGGGGTTGAGGAGAAAGGAGGTGAAGCGAAATCTTCTTTGGGATTTCTCTAAACTTGAGGATACATACATAAATAATACTCCTAGTTCGTATTATTTTGAACTTTGGTTGTGCACATCTTCTATTTTAGAGCCTTATCATCATATATCATATGTCGCGTGGCACTCTACATTATTTACATAATAAATACTTTTTCTAAATATATGACGTTTATATCCATTTCACATCAATTCTCATACAAAATATGTTTCAATTAATGCATACCACGTATACGATGTGTGTATACTAGGATATTATTTGAACTGTATATGACTGGCTCGCGCGGAATAGAAATGTGCATGAAATATAATGTATGGAAAAAAAAATTTCGAAAAAATGGTAGCATCTTGATCACAAGGCATCATCGTCATCATCGATTGCCCTTGATAATTAATGGGGACTCTATCTAGAAGTAAGAGAAACTCATCTAAATTCCCAAACAACTCAATGGGTTCTAACTGTCAAAATGTAGATAAAATGAGGAAGCTTTACGGAAGTTTTTTATTTGACATATAATATTACATGATTTCAATGTTAAAAATGTTAAAAGCAAGTTTTTTGTTGGGTTTTACCGCAAAGAATCATTTTTCTATTTCGAAATTTCATTTTCCCTCGTTTGCGCCCTTTCATCCTTATGATGGCCAGCAAACATAACATACAATCCACATGCACCGCACACCTCACTTAGATTTTCCCAGTCATCCTCTCTTTCTTCTCGTGTGTGTGTAACCCCTTCCATCAACCACTCCACTAATCATTAATCATAATCATCATCACCACCACAATGTATTACTTCCTTCATTTCTTTATTGGATCACATCCACCAAAAAATCAAAAATATCAGTACGTTGAATAGCTTCTCGAATATCTTCTTTTTGAAGTGTCCTACGTTTGTGATGTTGTGAGAATGCCCATGACCTAACAGTTAATTCCAAGATGAACAATTCACATGCCTTGGCAAAAAGGACAGGCGCTTCCGCAGAAATCATACGGACATCTTCATCACTTTTCATAATACGTTTAATACGTGCCAATGGTAAATCATTATGTGTTTTAAAATCATTTTCTGTCGATGGTGGCATTTGTTGGACCAAACGTAATTGTTCTGTCCAAAACCCCTTGAGGGTTGCACCTAATTTGGCAACAAATTGTGGTGATGTTGCTGATGCTGTTTCTTGCGTGGAACCATCCACACCAGTCATGGGTGCAGATGTTACGACCATTGCCCCAGATGGTGCAGCAACCAAGGCTGTACTAGTAGCTGCCGCAGGTTGCTGCTGTTGTGCCATAACACCATTGGTACCTTCAGCGGTGAGTGGTTTGGATGGTGTTGCTCCTGCTGTTGGGTTAGGGACGGTCGAAACCTTAACACCAGCATACTCAGCTGCTGCATTTTGTTTGCGAAACGTAGCATGTAATTCTTCAACTTGTGACTTTTGTACTTGTTTCAATTGTGCGAGTTCACGTTGCTTTTCATCTTCCGTTTTGCTAGGGTTACTTGTAATAGCTTGACGTTCACGTTCATGCCGTTGGGTCAATGATGTTTGTTGTTGTAACTGGGTTGGTGTCAAGTTAATCACAGGACTATCCGTCTTGACGGCACCCTTGGAGGCTGGAGCTGCGGTTGTTGTCGTTGCACCACTCGTAGTAGTGGCAGCTGTACCCGAGGTACTGCTTGATGAGCTAGCAGTATCTCCCTTGTATATCCCAGCAGCAATCTGTGCTTGCGTATGGGCATGGACCAATGCTTGTGCCTGCAACTGGATTTGTGTTTGAACTTGTTGCGGAGTTCCAGTTGATTTACGAGCATGAACAATAGCTTGTGCTTGAATTTGCGACAATGCTGCAATCTGCGCTGCATTCATCGGTACCAACCCATCTCCACGAGACTTGGCAGCGGCCACAACAGCTTGTGCTTGAGCAGCAGCTTGTACCATGGCTTGCGCCTGCGCTTGAATCTGTTCTGGCGTGATGTTGGCATGTTGGCCCCGTGCTGCGGCTGCCTGAAGTTGTGCCTGAAGCTGCGCTTGCAATTGCTGTTGAATCTGTTGTTGAAGAGCGCTTTGCTGTGTTTTCTTCGCAGGAGGTTGTCCTCCCCCAACAGCGGGACGCTTCTTTGCCGCAACTGGAGCAGCAGCAGCTGGGACAGCAGGGGTGGCAGTAGCTGCCACAGCTGGAGGGGGAACAACAGTGGGTGCTGGTGCGGGTTGTGCAGCAGCTACCGGCGGTGCTGGTGCCGATGTCACTGTTGTTGTCACAGTAGCAGCCGGGACCGGAGCTGCAGGAGCGGGAACCACAACAGGTGCTACAGGAGCGGGAATAGCAACCGGAGCTACAGGAGCGGGAATAGCAACCGGAGCTACAGGAGCGGGAACTGCAACTGGAGCTGGAACAGCCGCATGTTCAGCTGCAGTCGCTGGAGCAGGAACAGCCACTGGAGCAGGAACTGGCACCGGTACAGCTACTGCTGGCTGTGGAGCAGCAGGAGCTGGAGGAGGAGGTGCAACTGCGGTGACAGTAGCAGTCGTTGGGGCTGGTGTCGTCGAATCTATATCCATAGGAGCTGGTCCCGTCGCATCCGCCACCACCGGAGGTGCCTGTTGTGGCACAACAGGTTGTGCAACAGGTGCTGCTGCCTCCTGTTTGATTGTTTCCATTGGAGTGATGGTTTCTCTCTTTCGAAAGAACAAAATCCAATGCAAATCAGTTGGATCTTCTTATTTAGGTCGTGCCACCGAAGTTTGATGGCAGCAGAGTTTGATCTCGAAATGATGGCTCTTTTTATGATTGTTGGACCGAATGACTGATGGCCTGCGTCACAAAGTGCCATTTGTAACGAGATGAGAGCAGCAAGGAGCTATCGAACAAACTTTTACGCACGCAAGAATCACGCAGAAACCGAACAATTCGAACCGAATTGACGCACGTGGTTGTTCCGCAAGAAAGAACAGAGCAACACGACGATGTTCCTGATGTCCCTGACATTCTCCACAACCCGGAGACTGCGAGATTGTCTGCAAGCTAAAAAATTATGGAAAAATTGTGTGGCTCTCGAGGGCTCTTTTTTCAGTAAGTAAAAACTGTTATTGAGTCGAGCAAGTCGTTGAGCCGTACCAAGTACGGACGGGATTCTTGTTCGAATCTACTTTACCAGTTATTCACCTGGGTACTGAACGAGTACTCGTACCGTACTAAATGTACAGTAGATGATCTACTGTTATTTAAGTCGTGTGATTCGTGACATCAGCAGTGACGCGGCGAAGTCTGTCGCCCATAATCTTCATCCCTGTCCGCCGGGCCGGCAGTGGACTTGTCTCCCGGGTGATCAGAAGATGCCTGACATCTTCAAGATTGCAATTTACTATGTCGTTATCGAATTACCAGTACACAACATCAGCAAAACATCCATCAACGAGAAAGCACCCATCATACCCATCAGGTCGCAGTCTTGAACACACGGTCTCAAGACAAGACTCTAGTCGACTTGTATTTACACGATCGCCAAGGAACCAGATTCCTCAGGAGTTCTTGTTTATATACAAGTGACACAAAAGTGTCAGTCTCAATCCCATTTCGGTGACACCTCCTCACATTTCTTCTCAAATTCAGCGTTTTCTCTCTTTACTCAAGAAATCTCATTATTATGAAATTTTCTAACACAACTATCAAAATCATCACAATGATGGCCATTGGTACACATCTAACAAAAAAAGAAGTTAATGGTTTCAGCCCACGACCTGCTGCAGCTTCTAAAGCAAACTCTGTAGCAGCACACCAAAGAGCTAGATCACCCACAACTGTTATCCCAACAACAACTCGACTATTCGCTGAGGATGAAATACATCACATCGAACCCGAATATGATGCCAAAACCGTCTCAAGCTTTGCAAAGTACAAGACACAACATGCTGAAAGTATCGAGAGTCCCAAGAAATTTTGGGGAGACAAAGCTCGTACTCTGTTACATTGGGATAAACCTTTTGATGTTCATTCAGTTATGCAAGGAAACCTTCAAGATGGTGAGTAACCCCCCCTCCTTCCATAAAATGCTATATGAATTTTTAGAATAAAGAAAAAAAGCGTATCATCATTCATGTCGCAACTTTTAATATTTCATTATGTGTGACTGCAGGAACTGTCACTTGGTTTGCTGGAGGTAAACTTAATATGTCCTATAATGCAGTTGATCGCCACGTCGGTTCTAAAAAGGCAAACGAGGTCGCAATTTTGTGGGAAGGTGACGAACCTGATGACATACGTTCATTAACCTATGCCGACGTGCTTGCCAAGGTATCTCAGATTGCTAATGCTCTCAAAACTCAAGGAGTACAGAAAGGTGACGTTGTTACCATCTACATGCCTATGATTCCAGAACTTGCAATGACCATGTTGGCATGTTCAAGGATTGGAGCTGTTCATTCAGTAGTATTTGCTGGATTCTCATCAGAAGCTTTAGCCCAGCGAGTTTCTGCTGCCAAGTCCAAATTTATTGTAACAGCCGACCAAGGCAGACGTGGAGGAAAGAGTATCCCACTTAAAAAGATCGTAGATGATACTTTAACAAAGATCGATTGCAACGATGTCGTTCAAAAGGTTCTAGTGTACGAGCGCTTCTACGACGACAAAGAAGAAAGCGAAACGGCACCGTATGAAATGGGTCCCAAGGATGTCCGTATGGACCCCCTCGTGGCTCGTCAACGTCCCTACTGTGTCCCGGAACAGATGGATGCTGAAGACGACTTGTTCATTCTGTACACATCGGGATCGACGGGACAACCTAAGGGTTTGGTCCACACAACAGGTGGATATGCATTGTACGCCCAATATACTACTGCAACCACGTTTGATTTAACCAAGGGTGATATCTTTGCATGTGTCGCTGACTGCGGATGGATCACTGGGCACACGTACGTTGTGTATGGAGCTCTTTTAAACGGAGGCACCACGTTCATGTTTGAAAGTACTCCACTTTATCCCGACCCTGGCCGCTACTGGGACATGGTTCAACGCCACAAAATCAATATTTTCTACACCGCTCCTACCGCGATCCGTTCCTTGATGAGTCATGGAAGTGATATTCCAAAGAAATACGATCTCAGCTCCCTTCGTATTCTTGGATCAGTCGGAGAACCTATCAACCCCGAAGCTTGGCGATGGTATTATGAAGAAATCGGTAAAAGTAGATGTAGCGTTGTTGACACTTACTGGCAGACAGAAACAGGTGGGCACATTGTCACTAATATTCCCGGTGTCACCCCTATGAAGCCTGGTAGCTGTACACTACCGTTTTATGGGATTGACACAGTTGTCTTGGATCCCTTCGATGGACATATCATCGAACACGAAGATGGAAAAGAGACAGAAGGTGTCTTAGCTATTCGTCAACCTTGGCCTGGTATGGCACGAACATGTCTTGGTGATCACCAACGCTACCTGCAAACCTACATGAAGCCTTACCCGGGATACTACTTTTGTGGAGATTCAGTCTTGCGTGATAAGGATGGTTATCACTTTATTACGGGTCGTGTAGACGATGTTCTAAACGTTAGTGGTCACCGCATCGGTACGGCTGAAGTAGAAAGTGCTCTTGTAGCACATCCAGCTGTCGCTCAAGCTGCTGTTGTCGGTCGGCCTCATCCTGTAAAGGGACAGGCGATATGCGCCTTTGTCATGTTGGATGTCGAACACGAGGAAAGTGAAGATTTGATTCGTGAAATGAGGATGCAGGTTCGAACAGACATTGGGCCTTTTGCATCCCCTGACATGATCATGGTTTCGCCTAGTTTGCCCATGACACGTAGTGGTAAGATTATGCGTCGTATTCTTCGTAAGATTGTAGCTGGTGAAGTCGATACTCTTGGTGATACGAGCACTCTTGCCGACCCAAGTATTGTTGATACGTTGATCGACAAAGTTACTGATTTGAGTGAGTAGAGGAACTGAAAGGTAGCGGAAGAAGTGGATCGAATAGAAAAAATAGGCAATATGCATAAGATAAAATTGTCATTAACTTTCTAATTGTGAAAAATAGTTTTCTTGTCTCTGACAGTTTACAAATTCATCTTTATTTGCTCTATCGTAAAAACAGATTTTTGTATGATAACAGTTAGATTGTAAATGGCGTCATCTTGTCCGTTTCCTGTACCAGCATGTTTCCGTGGATCGAAAGATCAATTGCGTTAGTAAGCACAAGCTTATGGTTCGAGAACCCAGGTGTCAAACATGATTTGTGGGACTGGAGAGTGAACACCCCAAGAAACTGTCGTACTACCGTACCTGGTACCAGGTACACGTCAAGTTGAAAACAGTAAGTACTCTCTAAGTATGTATCTGTCCTTCGTTAGTGAATCCCGTTTCAGGAAAAAATAATTATCAATGAGAACCCGAATTCGAGAGGCAAATCTTCAAGCGAGTTTTTGTGTCAGTCTTTTCTGTCTACGAAATCAATCGTGCTCACATCTTTCAATTTCTTCCATTTCACTCGGAACGGGAATAATTACAAAACAGTTTCACCAAAACATCATCAATAAAATATCGACAATAACAAAATTCACGCACATTGAACATGTGTTGGTCATTACAAGCTTCATTTTCGTTCGCTCTACTTGATCTGTCAATCGTCGCAGCTTTGCTTCGACGCCGCACCTATGCTGACGGTTCTTATGCGGCTATTTTATCGGCGATTGCGGGTCAGGAAATATGCCAAATGGTACTGTGGAAATTGGGAACACCGGCATCATCGAGTTGTTCCCCAACAGAAAGCTTCCTTTCATTCATGGCTGTACAGTTTGCCATGCTAGTTCCAGCAGCTGGTCTTTTGCGTAGCCCTGGTTCAACCTCCCAAAAAAGAACAATACGATTCTGGGGATGGATGCTATGGTTGCTCTACGTTGCAATCACCTGGGCTTCCGTTATTTCGAAGAAGAAACTTTGTGTTGAACTAGGTGACAACCACCACATGATTTGGATTTGCGATCAAGCTTATTATGAAGTCGGTGGATATTTCATGTACATTTCTTCCATGTTTCTATATTTAGTTGTAGGATGCCTAGCTATAATTGCGATGGAACTCCCAGGAAACGAAACATATCATATGCTGACCATTGGCATTGGCTCTTGGGTGGCTTGTTTTGTGTTGTATTACCGGACTTTAGAGGCTTGCAGCGTTTGGTGTTGGTCGGCATTGACGGTCGGGGTGTATGCATGGCTGCGACCGACTCATTTGAAATACAACTAACACATGTTCTGTCAACAGTCAACAAATACAAGTCTGTGTAAGCGACGCAATATAAATTTCAAAATAAGAAAAAAATATTTTATTTTGCAATGATTTCAAAGGCCATTTCAACAATGATCAGAAAATTTTCTGATTTTCAATCCGTTTCAAGCTTTTATTTTTTGCAAGCGCCGTTTTACTGTGAAAGAATTGTAGCTTTGTACATGCCATAGCGGTCGAAACATGGAAAAGTCAAAAGTGAAAAAATCTCCTATTTATACTAGAGTGATATCTTTAGTCTCCTCACTATAATATCCGTTTCCTCTAGAGAGAACTACTGTAAATGTCCAAGCACAACTGAAAACACCTGCTCGCATAATGGTGTATGAATACAATATGCATACCGACACAAAACATGTTTCTGGAGAGGAGGTCTTCTCTAGAGAGAGTATTTTATCCCTATTTTATTCTCTTCTTCCGAATTATTTTGAAGGTTTTTTGAAGTGTGGAACAGAACCGTCTTGAAGTAATTCGTACCGGGACAGACGCGTAGGTCTGCCTGCTTCCCGTGTGCTGACTGTCCGCACTGTAATTGCACACTAAAAAAATTCCGTTCTTTTTGCGATTGCATCTTCCTGCGAAGGCGGAGGAATCTTGGATCTTGGAGTTCGCACCCTGTTCGGTACTTTACCCGGTAGGACCCTCTACTCTCTAGGTCTTCTCTAGGAGCGATCCTGTGGTTCGATTGCGTCCACGTACAGTGGATCAGGTATGTCTTCAACGTACGAAATTGCATCGTATTGATCTACGTGGCCAAAAACCAGGTATGTGTATGATAAATGATACCTTGTACCGTACGGCCGGAGGCAAAAAAGGTACAGTAGTAAGTACGCGAACACGCACCTAGTTCGAGCATGTTTCGCACGAGCCACAAGATTTTGTTTGCCGGAGAATCTTGGCTTCACCTCCGTAGTCTCAGTTTTTTTCTTTTGAAAAATCTAGAAGATGTTGACCTCTGTTGCCCGTCGTTCCGCTGCCACTGCTGGCAAGCGTTACATGTCCGCCATTACTGGTGTTCGTGGACGTGAAATTATCGATTCTCGTGGTAACCCCACCGTTGAAGTCGATATTACTACCGCTGATGGTACTTTCACAGCTTCGGTTCCTTCTGGTGCCTCTACTGGTGCTTACGAGGCCGTTGAGCTCCGTGATGGAGGCTCCCGTTACATGGGAAAAGGTGTCCTTGGTGCTGTTGACAACGTAAACAAAGCTTTGGCTGACGCTGTTATGGGAATTGATGTCGCCGACCAACGTGCTGTCGATGATGCCATGCTTGCTGCCGACGGTACCGCCAACAAGGGCAACCTTGGTGCCAATGCCATCCTTGGTGGTACGTAATAACGATTTGTTCCATCAGCTATATAGTTATTGGCTTCTTGGTCAGGCTTATCTTTGTTGTTAAGATTTCATTTCTCTAATATTGCTATTTTATTCTTCGCACTTTTACAGTCTCTCTTGCCGCTTCTAAGGCCGGTGCTGCTGCTCAGGGCATTCCTCTATGGAAGCACTATGCCCAAATTGCCGAAAACCCCATCCCCGAAACTCTTCCCGTTCCTTGCTTCAATGTTATCAATGGTGGAGAGCACGCTGGTAATGCTCTTGCCTTCCAAGAGTTCTTCGTCATCCCCACTGGTGCCGAAACCTTCTCTGAATCCATGGCCATCGGATGTGAAGTCTTCCACAACCTTAAGAAGGTCATCAAGGGCAAGTTCGGCGGTGATGCTACCTTGATCGGAGATGAGGGTGGATTCGCCCCTCCTTGTGATGTTGAATCTGGTCTCGAAATGCTTATGGAAGCCACTGAGAACGCCGGATACCTCGATAAGGTCTCCATTGGTCTTGATGTTGCCTCCTCTGAATTCAAGGTTGCCGGAGAGAACGCTTACGATCTTGACTTCAAGACCACCGGACCCGAAAAGGATGCTTCTCTTAAACTCAGCGGAGATGAACTCATTGCCTTCTACAAGGATATTAGTGAGAGGTACCCCATTGTTACCATCGAGGATCCCTTTGACCAAGATGACTGGGACAACTGGACCACCATCTGCTCTGAAATTGGCGAGAAGGTTCAAATTGTTGGTGATGATCTTACTGTCACTAACCCCATTAAGATCCAACAAGCTATTGATCAGGGATCTGCCAACTGCCTCTTGTTGAAGGTCAACCAAATCGGATCCATCTCTGAATCTATCGATGCCGTCAAGCTTTCTAAGCAAAACGGATGGGGTGTCATGACTTCCCACAGAAGTGGAGAAACCGAAGATTCCTACATTGCTGATCTTGCTGTTGGTCTCTGTACTGGACAAATCAAGACTGGTGCTCCATGCCGTGGAGAACGTACTGCCAAGTACAACCAGCTCCTCCGTATTGAGGCTGAGCTCGGTGCTGCTGCCAAATACCCTGGTATGGGATTCCGCAAGCCCGCTTGGATGGGTTAAATTATTGTTGACGAACTCAGTATGCAGAATTGTCAGTAATGCTTTTTTGAAAATTCTACATATGATATATAGTACTCAATAATCAAAGTCGAATATAATATAGAATATTGCGTGTATTGAAGTTATGTTAATTTATTTTATGAGTGGGACGCTATTCGCTAGTGTAGTGTTCTGGTTGATTTAATTGGAATAAGTCAGATTGAAACAAAGATAATAAATCAGAATGAAACAGAAAAACTGTTGTTCTATCTTCTTGCTATATCCTTTCCTAATGCAATTCCTAAATTCCTAATTCTTTTTCTCCAACTGAGCCAAAGCAAATCCGAAGGCCTGGAATGCATTCAATGGAGTGCTGCGTGTGTTCATATGATACAATGTCAAGAGGAGGTTTTATGAGAAAGAGGAATACTATGTAGAACTGCACAGGACTGAAGGGGATTTGCACTTACTTATAATCCAAATGAAAATGATCCTTATTGACTTTGACAAATTGCGCAACAACTTTACCATCTTGTCCTACAAGTTGCATATTCTTAACAGATGCCATATTCCCACGTCCATGAAAGTCAAGTGTGCATCGGCCTGTCTCTTGATTGAATGGTTCCTTGGTACGTAACAAATGCAAACCTAAATGAACGGCACCGAACCCATGTAAGTCGTCGTGGGCTCGAATATGGTCAGCAACCAATGCAGACAAACTGTTATTGTAACTTTGAAATACATCTGTGGGTTCCGAGTAAATAGCTGCTTGCATCATACGGGGTGGACTCGCACCTCCAGAAAAGATAGTTTTCAAGGTTGGAACCTCAAAGAGATATTCTGCAACTTGAATGACCTGACGATCAATATGGTAAAGTGAAAACGAATTCACACTCAAGTCCTTGTTGCGACGGAATTTCCCAACATATTGTGGATCATGTTTGTTTAAAATTCGATAGGCATACCCATCAGAGGAAATATCATAAATGTGATACTTGCAACTAAGCTTGCTTTGCCTATCTGCAACCAAACATGCTGATTCTTGACCAGTATAAGATTGAAATGACATGACAACCTTTTGATCGTCACGAACCACAGAACAATGGACCAAACCCGTGAATGGATCAGTTTGAACCTTTGATGGTACTGCCGATGCTGGTATGGCTTCGACAATTTCACTGACTACATCTTCTTCAATGCTGCTGCCTTTCACTTGCTTCAATTGAATGCTGGTGTCGTGATTTTCCTCATTCCAAAAATCTGCAACAGCTTCAATGCGTGGCTCAAAAAATCCTCTTGCATCATTGTGGAATGGTGATGCATTCGTTGGACTCATGGTGATTTAGATTTTCTTGTTTCGTGTTTTTTCCTACTGATGTACTGCTATTTCTCTAAAGAATGCTATTGCGAAGGTGAGCATTCATCTTATCTTTCTTTTTTGTTTTTCGAAACAAAACAAAATCCTTTGGTTTTGAAAAAAATTGAAATTTTTTAAAAATTGTGACGCAAGGACACACCCTCAAATGATTAGGGTTAGGGTAAGAATTTTTAAAAAGTATTCTTTTTTGGGGACCAATCATATTCGGTACAGGCATAGGCTTGATCAGAGTCCGACATACGTAAAACACCTGTATCTTTTGTTATGGAATATAATCTACCAGGTACCAGGTATTTTGAAAAGTAAGTACAGTATGTCACACATGTTTTTCATACGAGTCATTACAAGATGCTACTGTACCTACCTACTAGTCCTACGAACCCCAGAGTACCAGGTATGGATGCCAGCCTACGTTGACGAGGAGCAGCCAATTTCAATTATTCCCGCTTGACCGTGAACTGCGCTGACGACAAGAAACCATCATGATGGAGCGGCATGCCGTTGGTGTTCTGTACCTGGTAGACTAGGTCCTACCTGTACAGGTACCGGTACGACTGTACCGGTAGGTCCTACCTGCTACCTGTACACTGGTACTCCCAGTGTTTTCTGGCCATGCCGACGACATAGACATTGGCACCGTATGTAGGATTGCTACAAAAAGAACCAACAAGACGACCAAATTCAAAAATCCATGAAGGAAAAAAATAGAGGAATTTAACAGAGCACACCTATTGTTTGATATTTAGCTTGCCACCTGCTTTCTTCCTCGTTTGCCATTTTGGGTGTGCCAAGACTTAAAGCAACCCCCCCCGAACATGGCAGATACTTCGACAACGTCGAAACATTCTCCCAGCAATAGCATTCAAAACATTTCAAATAATTCAAACAGCAATACCAGTGACCAGACCCCTAAAAGAGAGACTACTACCTCGCTTTTAGGAAAAGCACTTGCCGTTCCCAGTGGTCTCCCTCCACAACCTCCGCCTACTACTGCGTACATGCCTCAATCACCTGCCAACGACACAAGCAATACTAACAATTCATCACCAAAACTAGAACACGATTTAATCATTCCAATACATTCTGATATGACGATTCCGACACGAAATTTTCTTGAAAATGTCGCGTCCTCACCTCCGCAGGAGGCATCTGATCAAGAACAGCGACGATCCATGTTTGGTAGTAATGTCAATAAAAAGTATGTGAAATTCCGACAACAGGAGCTTCGTACAGCAACCACCAAATCTGCTTCTACTACAACTTCTGCAGAGGCAATTGAAGACATCCTTCCCATTGAGGTTGCGAAACAGAATTCATTAAGTTCTACAATGTCTCATACAGATGGAGAGTCAATAACATCTAGTATTGATGGTGAAAATGAAATTGTTTTGTCACACACACATGATCGTACTGTTTCAGAATTAACACCACCACCGTCTCCATCTGGCCGTAACGAAGGGAATAATATAAGTTTTGTATCACCTTTAACTCCTCATGATCGAGATATCATGTCAAGACTCTCCAAGCCAAAAAAACACCACCATCATCAAACGAAAGAACTGAAAGCTCACGAAACTGTCCACGCACAATCCTTCTTCTTGGGTTTAGCCTTTATGGCTGTATGGTCACCCCAGAATTGTTTGGCACCGAATTTGACAGAAATGGCCGATCAATTTGGTTTTTCAGAAGCAGAACGTGATATATATCTTGGTGCCAATATCGCATTGGCGACCGGTGTTTTGAGTTTACCTATATCGGCCGGCATTGGAATATTGGCAGATTTATGCAATCGTAAATATTTATTTTTGGGTACCGTGTTGTGTGGTTCCTTGTTTAGTTTTGCGACAGGATCCAGTACAACCTACGCACAACTCTTCTTTGCGCGTCTATTAAATGGTGGATGTATGAGTGGAAGTGTCCCAGTTGCATTTTCACTCTTGGGGGATTTGTTTGCTACGGAAGAGCGCAACGCTGCAAGTTCTGGATTAACAGCCATGATGGGTCTTGGAATTTTCTTGGGTCAAGTATATGCTGGTGTTGTGGGGAGTAGTGAGGGTTGGTCTCATGCATTTTATGTATCCTCCATGGTTAGCTTATTCTCGGCTGCCCTAGTCCAATGGCTCGTGACCGAACCTGTCCGTGGTGGTAAGGAAGAAGTCTTACAAGATATGCTACGGCATGGGACACGGTATGAACGCAAACTCACCTGGGAGGGATTCGTCCATGCCATGCATCATTGTGAAAGTAATGTTATTTTGATGTGGCAGGGATTCTTTTCCAGTGTACCGTGGGGTATTATGTTTGTCTTTTTGAATGACTATTTGTCACAAGAACGAGGATTTACTGTTCCAGATGCAACGTATCTAGTATTCCTTTTTGGTATTGGATGTGCATTAGGTGGTATATTAGGTGGATGGGCAGGACAAATAGTTCAATCATGGGATCGATCCTACCTGCCAATTTTTATGGCTGTCACAACATTTTTGGGTATTATTCCATTTTTGTGGATGTTGAATGGGTCTTGGACTAATGCACATGGTTACACGGCATGGACGTGCTCCTTACTTGGAGGTTGCATTGCATCACTTCCAAGTGTCAATGTTCGACCCTGCCTGATCAATGTGAATCCTCCAGAAACTCGTGGTGCCGCCCTAACAGCAGCCAATCTTATTGTTAACTTGGCTAGAGGTATAGGTCCATCTTGTATTACATTGATGGCAACCGTTTGGGGTGTCAACCGAACATTTAGTTTCAATGTGACGGTGAGTTCCTCCCTAACGTCATGTTGGCAGATCTTACAGTATCGCTTGCTGCTACCCGAGAGATTCCTTCTCGTATCTTGCACTCAAAAGCTCTTTTTTTGTTTTGACTTTTGCTCAATATCTATATTTATATTATTTCTACAAAGCTTGTTTTCTTCTGGTCAGTTGCATCTATACAACTTTTATACTTGGCCAAATCGTTACCTAGGGATCAAGATCGCATGGAAACCGAATTGGCAGCCTATGCAGCATCAGAAATTGAAAAGGCTGGTGGCGGTGCACTAGCAGAAGATGATTCCACGATTGTCAGTATTGAAGATCGTATGACATCCTTTGATGCAGGTGCTGCACGTGAATCCATACATTTTGTAGGTGTAGCATTACGTGAAATGCAAGATGAGGTTCGTCATTTGCGTCCATTACATCGATGTAGTGCCGAACACATTAGTGAAGCTAGTGACGAATCATCTGGAGATGATGAAGATATGCAAGACATTGAACGAAAACGTGAATTATGGAGAATTCAACAAGAACAGCAACAACAAGAGCATACTTGGAATAGCTATCAACATGGTGGAAATGTAGAAGTAGCAGGAGATAATTCATTTGATGAGAAGGAAGAAGTAAATCAGATCAATTTGCCTCTTTTGTAAAACCAACAAAAAAGGCGATCCCCCAAAAGATAGAGACTCTTCTTTGTAAAGATGTAGAATGTAACATGTTAGAATCTTCATAAATCAAACTTTACCTGAAGGTTGCATATCTGGAGGTCCTACATGTAGAACAATATGCATGCCTGATCTGGTACTGTTGAGATTTTCGAAATTGTGTTCAAAGATTTCGAAACTCATGTAATAAACAAATACGGACACAAAAAGTAGGATAGACCGAATAATAGTTTCACTCATGACAAAAAAACGGATCCAATTATATGCGCTGCATGTCTCTCAAGATGATTAACAAATAATAGTAATATAAGGCAATGAAGAGATCTAGAATTGTGTGATTATTAATAGCATGAGCTCAGAAGATATGCAAGCATCTGATGGATTCACAGGAATTGGGCTGTCTTGTTTTATTGGCCTGAGCTAGTCTAGGTACCGTACGGTAGGAGCGCAATGACAAAAATAGTTGAGACTTAAAAAAACACAAGCCTTCATTCTAGACTGGTAGCATATCACCACACACATTGAGTGGTTTCTGTGGAATTCTGACGAATGGCTTGGTTCTTTCCGTCAGCTGTTGTTCTCTTGCTAATCGTTGTGGCATACTGTATCCCATGACTTTATCATAATCTTCAAAGACTGGATCAATAGGAAATGGCCATGTGTGGTATCCAGCAACACCGAATACATCAATAAGCTCAATAGGTTCTTCATCACTTTGACTCATAGTATTGGTAGCCTTTTTCTTCAATCGATCAATGGTACCAATACCCGTAAGAATGCCATATGTAACATTCATAAGCATGGAGGATGTAAAGAGGAATGCTCCAATACACAGGACAGTCATGACACGGACAAGGTGAACAATGACAGGATGGAAAGTACATTCCTCCACTGCACAAAAGAAGTAATTCCATCCAAAGAGGGAGAGTGCAAATGCTGCACATGTCCATGTGTAAGAAAGGAATAAGATAAAGTGTTCTATCGTTGGCGTACCGCAAGTGAAAGGGCAACAGGTATGTGAGTGAAAAGAGTTTCGAGAAAACCAATATACAGATCCACCTCATTAAATCCAACTTTCTCAACTTACTCAAATTGGCTGCACCAACGCAATTATTCATCCAGGGACAGTGATGGTCCATACGACTGACACATCGATTACAAATACGGCAGTGGTGACTAAAGGGTGGTTTGAATGTTTGACATTGACCACACATGCTGTGACTTTGTTGTGTTTGTCTTTGCGATTCACAGGGGACAGCTGCACGGGGGACACTTCCAGGATCAGTCAAGGATGTTTTGGCATGTGATGCCAAGGCCATACTTACCAAGAAACAATACAACATCCCCAGAACAGGAGGTATACCCGATGTAATAGTCAGTAGTGTCACCGTTGCAGCTGAATACAGCATGAGAAGCCAAACTAGTGTTGCCATGATAGTACCTGCCTGATCTGCAGAGTTCATCCATGTCCCATTCTTTAATATATTTAAAAAAAAATGGAAAATCGCAGTAACAAAATAGTGAGTAAAAAGGTAATGAGTACAGTACCGTGTTCCGTTTGAGAAAGAGCTCATCACGTCACTTTCTTTACCAGCACAGTAATGGAACTAATCTCCTGCTTCTTTTTTCTCTCTCTCACCTCTTCATTTGTCCCCATCGAACAAGCCCACGGTTGATCATTGTAAGAATCGACATAGCGTTCACCCCGACTACGAATCCTAGGGAAGGCTTGAGGTTGTTTCCCCGATGAATCATCACGTGTATAATCGTATTCTAATTTCTCCGCTACAGGTTCATAATCGCGTCCACAGCATGAGCGACAAAACGCTGATCCCACTGGTCTGTTTGTTGGATTACCGTGAAGTTGTTGATTTTCATCATCTCCCATGTTGTAATTGTTGGAATGATTTCTCATAACTATTTCTTTGTACTAAAAATCGTTATTTTGTTGCTGTTGTTGTTGACTTATTGGATGCGTGTGATCACTTGTTCCCTCTGACAACGACCGCGACAATCAATTGTTTGAATTACAAGAGATTAGTATTATTTCTTCACCACTTTGTCAAACAGATATATGATGTATTGACTTTCGATCAAAGACACGCAATCGAGTTCACCGTTGACTCGTATAGGGGTTAGATTGATGAGTCGTCAGCTAGTTGGTTATCTTCTTTCTCCTTATTTTGCACAATAATCAATGCTCTCTTTCGGGTTGTTCGTGTTTGACGTATAAATGTACGTAGAAAAATTACGTTCAGTGTGGTAGCCAGAGCAAGCAAGCAATGCGCCAATGACGAAAGCCAAACACGGGAGTTTCGCGCACCGATCAACGATAAGTAACATGGAATTATAATATGGCCAATACCACGAATATGCGTCCACGTACACAAAAAAAGATCCGTTGACAAAAACTAGAAAAAAGGAACCGTTATTCTGACATCACTCCTGCTCGCAGATTAAATAAAACATTTAGGGAGCGCCTATGGCTCGCTCTTCTAACCCTAAAAATTAGACAGATGGGAAGTGAAAACAAATAATAACGCTAGGGAGATAGGATATAACCCTAGCCATAGACAGATGAGAAGTGACAATAAAAACGCTAGGGGGATGAATGAAATGAACGAACTAGGAACAGGGTTAAAGACTATGTCCTCTGCATTCGAGATTTCACGACCAGGAGCACCGAGGGTGTCCAGTGCGGTTCCAAGACGTACTCGTACAGGTACCCGTATACCAGGTGCTAGATAAATAAATTTGGAAAGAACTTGGTTCTCCGCCAAGATATCTCTCTCTGCCTGTCGCTGCTGCTCTTTTTAAAGACCGAAACAAACTGTATCGTAGCACTGCAACTACAATTGTTGCCTTTCCAAAGATAGACCACTACACATAATACAACGACAACAAGAACGGTAAAAAGATGGGTGTCTGTGAAAAGCTCCGATTTGGTCCTTGCAAGAAGGAAGAAGAAGAAGAAATTGATCCGGATGAAGTTACAGTTCATGGTGAATCGAATGGTCCTCAGGGTATTTACAGATTAAAGCGTGTACGATTTTCTCATTCATCAGGAATGCTATGGCGTCGCAATCCTGGAAAAAAGACAAGAATGTTGGCAGATCAGAATTGGCCCAGGGATGGTGCCATGATTGATGGTCAACCCGAATTACACAATGATGGTCAAGAATGGCTTTATGCCTACCGTGTACAACAACCTGATGGTCCCTGGGAGGAAGCCCCTGAAGGTGCTTACTTACCCATGAAGTATGATAATTGTTACGAACTTGAATATGTGAAAATGTCGGATGTACCAAGAATCGTTGTTCGACAGTTTGAATAAAAAGTAAGGATGGGATCATGACTACTTTTTTAAATTAAAAATAGTCTTCTTGGGGGTAAGGAAGTAGTGATTTCAACAGTTAGCCAAATTTACTTAGTCTATATCGTGTCATGCAAGTAGGAGAGGGCAGCACTGACATCAAACGTACATATCCATTTTTATCATACCGCTACATGAAGAGCTACTCAAATCGGAACCTGGAGCTTTGCAAAAACTCACAGATATGTATATAGATATCTTTCTTATTGTCACCAGTCGTTGGTGAGAACTGGTGGGAACGAAAAAGCGGTATGTATCATCTGTACTTGAGGTTATTAAGGGATCAAAAGTACGTCACCATGTGTTAGTATGTGATTGTAACTAGTAACAAATTTTATCTTTAAAGGGTACTCTACACTGTATTGAACAAGTTGTTACTTTTTTTCTTGGCGAAAAGTCCTATAGGACATGCTATTTCTTTAGTTGCACTGGTCTTTGTTCGTTCACGTCTTTCAAATAATGGAGAATTGATCAATTGTCGTGTCGCTCCCGTTTTTCATGTTTCGTTCCCGTTTGTGGGACAGGGGTCAGTAGGAGGGGTGTTCTTTCAATGGGTGTAGATCCTACCTTGTAATACCAAAAGATAAATACTTCCAAGAAAAAAAGCAAAAGTTCGAAGAATTCTTTGGTTCTGGTTCCCAAATCGTGGGAGAAGGGGAGATGAATTCAAAAGTTTCGAATTCATTTGACGGGTTGTTCATCAAAGAGCCATTCTAGGTAATGTCACACCAATCCCGATTTGCAGTTGTTCAAAAGAGAACCGACGGGTTCGCTTAATGTAGGACGATTGGAACACCTCTATTAGTGGAGGTTGTGTTTGACTCTAGCTTCTAAATTAGGCTGGAGAAAGAGTGGATTTCTTAAAAAATTCTAATATGTAGTTTAAGTATTTATTTCCGCTTTACCGAGATTGTAACCATATCGACTTCCAGTTCATACACATACAAACACTCAATTTTTCATTCTTTCCTTTTCCCTTCTAAATAGTAGGCTCGTAGGAACTAATCGCCTTTTTAAACTTCGAAATAAAATTATCATTTTAGTCTAGTCTAATTTCAATTGTTTATTTTGGTCTCACAATTTGCCCCAGTTGAAGTTATAGTTGAAGTATAATATTATGATGCAATTAGTACTTGTGAAAGCGGAACATTTGTAGGACCTACTGTATTACTACTTGGTCTGACAGAGGATGGCACACAACGCACATTGCTGATCTTCTCCGTGATATACATCAGAAATAAATTTCGGTATTGCATGGAAGAATCATGTTCTTTATCTTGTTCCGGAATATTTCATGCTGTATGGCTTATTACTTCTTCAATGTTTTCTGGTTTCTGACTTTTATAATAGGAATGCCATAGATTTCAAGATATGCTTCCACTAATTCTTTACGACTAAACGGAAGACATTATGCTATCTTGGAAGTCACGCGTGTCACTTTACTCCCGAATTTTTCAACAGTGCTAATTCAACTTAGTGATAAGTCTTTGAGAAGGAAGTCACAGGTTGATGGTCCTGCATACACAGTGACTATATTCAGTCTTACACACAAAGTCGCATATTGAGAAGTCACAAAAACATATTATTTATATGTAGGTATTATCTTTCGTATTTTGGCAGCTAAGACATCACTTCAGCTAAAAGCGGGTTTGACCAAGACAAGAAGGCGATGTATTGAAGAATATATTTGGTCGGAGTATTTGTTGACAAGGTACTGTCTGTATACCAATACCAAGTACAACCGCTTTATACAAAGGCTGCTCAACTTATTATCAATGTCATAATAAACTTATTGAGAGATGTGACAAATGTAAGAATAGATGCAGAATACCGAAAAGTGAAGAGCCTCTCGGGTCGTTCATTTTCACGAAAAAGTGAGTTAGATGTCGCATGTCCTCCGTCCGTCTCAATCATGTCAGAGTTTTGATTGTTTGAATTCATAACATGGTTTCTCGACTGAAAAATCTCTATATTAAAAAGTTTGCTCGGTATTCCGTAGTTTTTTTAAAAAAATTTGGTATACGTACTCGTTAATAATAAATACTGTAGTGCATAGTTTCCACTTAGGAACCAAATACGTAGTCGTAGACCTGCTATTTAGTCCTAGATTAGAGGGCTACCGTACTTTTAAAGCGCACCAAGTACCTGTACCTCTTCAGTAGTGCTCTTAAAAAATTACGATTAGATATCCGGGGATAAACGAACCTTCAAACTAATTTATTATGTAAAACAAGCACTACTGTATTGCCCAGGAGGATGACCTTGTGTTGGAAGACATCATATCTGGTACCTGGTAAAGTATCAGCTATCACACGAACGATTACTCTAAGTACCTGGTACAAGGTATTTTGTTTTTAAGTGTACCAGGTACGAGTACAGGTAACACATGAATTGTCCAGTTGGTTCAGGCACTGGTAAAATCTTGAGTTGGTAAACTAGATTATTTTATTGATGGAGCTCTAGTAATATGGGCTACCTGGTATGGGGTACCCGCTTTTGCAACAATATGTTCGATTCAGTACCCGGTAGTCTCGTAAAGACAGAACAGGTACACCGTTAAAGGTACAGGTACTGCTTCGCTTTGCAGCTCTACCTGGTACCTGTACAGGTAACTGTAGTCGACAGTAGGTCCTACCGGTACTAGGACCACCAGGTGCTAGGTACCAGGTATGGGATTTTGGACTCCACGAACTCCACGACCAGTCGCAGCATCTTGGCGGGTAGGAACTATTTACGAAATTCCTACTTACTTTTAAGTCGCAGAGACGAATCGGAGACCTTTCGGTGCTATGCGGATTTCATGTTCATAGTCTCCCGCCAGTTGGACTCCAGTTTTGTACGAGTACCTGTATTATACAGGTAACAGTTAGCCATACCAGGTACGTATCAGTACCAGTTCGTGAACCTTTATAAATTTATTTTGTAATGTACCAGGTACCCCAGGGTACCAGGTACGTGCATATGCAAACAGGTCGTAGTTTTCCGTTGTCTCTCGGCTCGTGCATGCCATGAAAGAATTCCGGGTAGGAAGTACATGTTCCTGGTACATGTAACAGCTGGTCCTAAACTTCTTTTTATAACGGGGTCATAATAATGAAATAATATTATGATTGTCACATACTTTTTACAATACTGATAATTAAGTACTGTTCAATCATAGTACTTTAATATTACCATTTACTACTCTTATATGATACACCTTTAGATTTGATTTCTGAAATTTCTGACCGTACAGTGACAGTTCAAAAAAATTAATAAGTACCTGCTTATTTTATTACTTCTTTTTCAAGCCATGTGGTACTGGCAATCTATATGGTATTTGTAAACGAAATGGAAACTACGAATATGATTTCTGAGAAACCAAGATTAAAGACGATTTAGAACCATATGATTGGCTTGCAATTTTCCAAACGCGGACTATTCATTTTACTCTCCGAGTCTTTGGAGAATCAAGACCAGCATGTCACAACACTCCCGATATAGTAATATCAATATATATTACTCCAGAAAACATCTCCATTTTGTCTAATGTAAGAAAATACAGTACAAAGAATTGAAAAAAACCTTTTCTTGAGAATTGATAGTAGGTGTATTTCGAGTGCTCCAAAAACTGCATGAATCGGGACTAATCGGACCACGCGTAGAACGCAGTAGCATGTTCCATGGTATTCTACAATATTTCGGTACAGGAACAGTGCACGATACAGCAGGTACTGTTCCCGATGTAAAATTATTATTTAAGGGTTTGAAATCCGCTCAGAAAACAGCATACAGGTACCGCTTTACCAGGTACCTCGTATGTGTTGTACCATGTATACCTGGTACCTGGTAAACATAGCCGAGTACCAGGTGTATGTACATGTTCTGGTGAACGATTTCCGTAGGTTCCCACTCTAGGAATCGTATTGAAGCGAACAATTCGCACTTCCATCAAAAACCCGGCCAAAAAAAACCACACGATCGATCTAATTCGACCCACAAAATCGTGATCGATAAGCCACGAAGCTTCTAAAATCAGACAAGTCCCTGAATACAGATTTCAACCAGCAATCTTTCCATTTTTTTTCAGCTATCATGTGTATCTGCACCGAAGTTCATGTTCCAGAACAATGCATTGATTATTATCCTCAAAAGGCAGGCGTCAAACGTTCACGTCGTGTTCAATTCCTAGATGTTCGCGTTGTTGGCACTGTCACACCTTCCTCATCCATGACTTCTGATGAACGCAACGATGTTTGGTACCAGCAATCCGATTTGGATACTTTTAAATCATCTGCTCGCGATCTCTCCCGTCAGCTCAGAAGCAACCCTGACCAGATGTTATCTAATGAAACTCGTGGACTTGAACATCGTATTTCCTTGGAAAGACAAAAGCACAAATTCCTCACTACTCGTGCCATTCTTAAGGCACAAGAGCGCTACCAGAGTACCGAACAACTTGCAATGATTGCCAGCAAATGCAGTTCTTGGGCCAAGCAAGTTGCTCTTGTCACTGGCACGAAAGACTTTTGCAGTGCATACGATCTGAACGTAGTAGTTCCTGATGTGCCTCCTCAGCCATTCCCTCTCAATATGCGCCCTCGTAAGAGACATTCGGCACCTGAAATCGATGTCTCTGCTGTTGCTGAAGTTCAGAGATGTGTTAAGAGACGAACATCTTTTAAGGCTGCTCTGGTTTGCGCAAGCACAAACTTTTGATTCATATTATTAGATCACCTATATATTATATAATAAAAGCACCGTATAACATTGTACTAATAGAACCAAAACATTACCAAAAATAGCTATTTTATATATTTAATATTCAACAATTTGAGCGCTCCCGTTGTTGTGCACTGTGTTCTGTGACGAATCTTAATTGAATTTTTTCTTTGTGGAAGGAAAGATACCATTTGTCTTGGAGACACCTTGGTGGAGAGAAGACCTCCTTTGTCTTTGAAGCAAGGCATAAGCTGTTTTTCTCTTCCGGCAAAGATTTGAACTTACCTGTATTTTTTTAATAGTTTTTTGAACGAACCGTGATTGTCCCTCATACAGGTACTTTGATCGGATTGGCTATTGCCAGAATACAGGCACTGTTCTGAAAAGCTAAATAATGCATAGTAAACATTTTCTCAACAAAGTGTACAGTACCCATTTGCTAAAAAAATATCTTTGCTACATTTAAGTAGCTTGAAAAGGTCATTTCACTTGTCAGTCCTCTTTTAAAATGGACAGTCACGGATTATATTGCAAACAGATTTATGATTTTTCATTAGCATTTATCTTGGTGTTGGCTACTGCCGTTCAGAGTTGGTCTAATTTATAATACGGTACCCATTGTCATCATTGATTGAAATCAACAACAAAAAGTGTTTACTCAGTATATTTTCAACTCAAGAGTGATTGTATTTCACTCTTCATTTAAAAAAATCTGAACCATTTTCGTAAGAGGTCTGGGATCATATCCAAAATGAATTTTTCAATGCGAACCTGCACCGGTCCATCTTGCAAAGTCTACAGAGGACAATACGTTTTTTCTACCTGCACAACCAGAGAATGGACAATTTCCAAGTTACCAATTTCTCTCTCTAGAGTTAAGTTTTCATCCAGGAAAACTTGCAATGGATTTGCAATTGATAATTCATAGTATGAAGTTTTTGTAGAGTAAAAGCCACTCGGAGGTTTCACAAAGTTCTGAAGTTCATTCGAATTTGCAAAATCTTCGCATATCATTTATTTGATGGTGGTCTTCATCATTCAATTCAAAAATTTAAAGTGAAATTCTCTCCCTTTTTGTGATTTTTTCTCAATTTGTAGAGACAAGTAAACTCCATTCACTTGCATTCAAGAAAGACTCTAAAAAGAGCTGTTACAGGTTTTTAGTACAGGATTCCGATAGCTAGCCTGCAGTAACAGAACACCAGCTGAAATAATGGAAAGGATAGAAGATGCCATCTCCTCTATGCGACATCTACGGCCATTTTTCATGGTTGATGTTATCTCTCACGTGACTTGCAAACAATCCAATCAATGAGGAAACAAACCAGGACGCATGAGCGACATTTGCAAGAGCTGCTACATAATCAAATATCCTCCCACCGGGGACCATTGGAAATACTAATTATACAACAAATGCTGTGTGCTGACAAATGCTAGAATTGTTCCCTCATACAGTTTGTGATACCATGAAAAATAATCATTCTCTATATTAGATCTGTGATGGAATTAGCCACACGAAAGAATCATTCTCATTTTTTTAGTTGCTAAACTTGCTAACAGCACGGTTCAATTCATCAAGGGCCTCACAGGCATCAAGAGTTTCAACCAAGCATTCATCAGTAATCATACCGCCAAGAGCTTCACTGTATCCTCCAGAACCAATCTCTTCAACTTCAGCCCAAGCAACTCGAGCTTCAGCACTGGTTGCGCCGAACTTGGCAGAGCATTCCTTGGCGTATTCCATGGCAGCACGAAGTTGTGGACTGTCCTTTCCGGCGCGTCCTTGGGTGACTGGAATTTTGAGAGATTGGATTTCATTTGCCAATGACTTCATCTTCTCAACACGAGGAGCAAATTCTTCGACAAGTTCAGAAAGTTCTTCGAGTTTTTGTTCATAGTCCTTGCACTCTGGGGGTTCATTGGCTTCGGGGACAAGACAGTCGTCTTCATTGATTCCACCAGTGAAGGAAGCACTGAAAAGAGAACGATAGATCGAGATATAGATAGTAGTAGAGTTGTGTGAGTTAAAAGCACGAAGAGTTGTGTGCGCAATGCGGAAAGCAAACAAATGCTGCCAGAAATTGATGACATAATTCGGATTGAGAAAATTTCCGACAAAAACGAGAAAGCTCGATGAACTTGGTGCCAAAGATTCTATTCCACATTTTTACAAAAAAGGATCACATGCTTCAATGTCAGAGAAGAATTATTCAGTACTTACGAGTTATCGGATGCATCAATTTCTTCTACAATATCCCAAGCGACACGGGCTTCTTTTGAGTTTGCTCCGTACGTCTTGGAGGCAGCAACTGCGGCCTTGATGGCTTCAGTTGCATCAGCTCTGGAAAAGAGTTGAGTGGATGATCGAACGCCAAAAGTAGAAGGGGCGAAAGCATTGGCGCTAACAGCCAAAAGAGCAAAAGCAAAGATCTTCATGGTGGTGTTTTGGTTGGGTGGTAAATATGTGATTGTTTTCTGAAGGTTACGAAGAAAGTGTGTTCCAACAAAGAAGAAGAAACATGATGGCAAAAGAAAGAAAGGCTCTGCAGCTACCGTACCAGGTAGATGCGCAGGTAGATGCGAAGGATCGCATCTATAAAAAAGCAAGATCCGACAGAACAGGTAGCAGATGGAGAGATGTCTTTTCTCATCTTCCAGATGGAGAAGGAATCTAGTCGATTGGGTCAAATTGCCAATCGTTCGTCAGTAAATCCAAAAGAACAGCTGTCCTTCAAGAGACGTTAAACTCCCTGTGAGAAGGGTTCTGGTTTTCTCTACATCATATGCTGGTACATATTCTACGAGACTGACAATACCAAGTGCGCCAGCGTACCGGTTGTACATGTCGAAGTTTTGCTGTTCGGTGCTTTTCTCTACAGGCAGTATTGTTTTGTGTGTGCACATATGACATCAGGTGTACCAGGTACCTGGTACAGGTATAATAACGTTACTAGAGTCAAAAACTACCCCGAACCACGAGACGTGAACACAAAAGCACGTGACCATAACTCAAGACTGTTATGGCCAAAAGTTTCGTTTTTCAAGTTGCATTCTGTCAGTTTAATAACATAGCATTTGGATAGTATCTCTGGAATTGGCTGAATGTAATTGCAATAACACTATATTTTAGCTCAAAGTTGTCCTTTTCTTGGAAATTTTCGTTGTCCCAAAACTGTCGGAACTACCTTGAACCATCTTCTGTAGAAATTCCGTAGACTCTGGTATGCCGGCCGGCTCGAAAATGTACACATTTGGCTTTTTTTTGTTCAAGACAAAAAACATGGTTGACATGACAATGGTACAAATGCCTCTCTAGTTTGCGTTGTTAAAGTATATCTAAGGAGTTTCCCTCCATCACTCTGTCCACCTCTGTATGCGTGAAGTTTCGTTCCTTCACCATATAATCTGTTAATGTAAGTTCGTTTCGTTCTCACATTCTCTCATATTGTACTTTCAGTGCTGGCAATGTTGTCAAGAGGGCAATTAACCCTACCCCTAACCTCCAATGATATATGACTGAGGGGTCTTTTACAGTCCATAGAGTGTTTTTTTTGGGGAAAAATTTGATAAAGTTGAGGAAAAATTTGCTGATGTCCACCAAGATGGTCCAGTACCAGTAGACGTACATTTGAACAACAGACCAAATGTGTACATTTCAGATTTTTGTTTTCACCGAAAACTGAAAAAAAGCTATTGTCTTTGTACCCTCCAGACAGGTCAATATATTGGTCCCCACTTTATAGGTCCAACACGGCCATGAAGTATAAAAGAAAAGCTTTCTTTTGGATGTCTAACTTTGAAATACTGACCAAAATTGATTGAGTTCTGGTGTGTTTTTGTTGAAATGTGTACTTTTTGTGGTTCAAGTTGGTACTGTGGTTCAAGGTAGTTTTTGACTTGTACCAGTACCGATGTTCCTTAGCTGTAGGTACAAATTTAACCCGTACCTTACCAGGTACATAGTGCTTTCGGTATCTCGTACACAGTTGTTGGCTCTCCAGCGTTTGCCTTTGGGTCATTCCATTCCTCCCCCTGGAGGCCAGCCCCCAGATTTATACTACAGAAATGGTTGTGGTGTCACTACTTTTCCCCATGCTACCCTGAACACTGATCCTCCAAAGATGTACCTTTTGATGTTAAGCATTTTCTATTTTGACTCCCAACACCCTACTTAGCTTCTACTGAGAATGATCCATTTTTCCATACTGAATATGTAAGATTATGCCCACAATCTGTTACAAAACCCTTTTTGTTTTTCATCTAGTATAGCAACTGCAAGAAACTCCAACCAAGCTCATTATTGGCAATTAGTATTAAAGTAGTTAGAATCATTTTCCCATTAAAAAAACTGTATTTTATAGGTATTTGTGCAACATTCATGGTACTAACCTCATCAAACTAAGAATAGTAGTTTGTTTATTTGTTATCTAAAGGCCTTATAACTTGTATTTCAATCATCATAATTACTATCATCTGAGGCATTGTTAGAATTGACAGCATTGTGAGACTTACTGGCTGTAAGCTGATATTTTGAGAAATATTTTGTGTAGCTCAGACAGTTGATGGAATCTTCTTTGGAAACACCATTTGATTGGGTTACCATTTTTATTGATGATATATTTTACTTTTCTCAATGGATCTGATTAAGTGGGCTTTGCACTACTGTTTCACTATGCAAATAGTAGTAACAACCAAAGAATCCAATTTAACATCTAGTGTTAACATTTTGATAGGCATTGCTTGAAAAAGTTCATGTTATTCATTTTGAGGAGGTCCAAGTGGTTCTGTTGTAATTTTTTATTTTTATAAGCACACGGTTTATCAGAAAAATGTAAAATATTCATCTTGCAAAGTTTAAAACCATATTTATCAACTTTTTGACAGGTTTACATCACATAATTTCTTGGATCTGTTCAGGTCAATCACGCATTAGTTTCTCATGGTAGTATTGTGTATATATGGGTTTTAGAATTTTCTTATTTAATCAAAAATAGTATGAAAGAAGAATCAGGGGCCGATATTAAGCTAAAAATATCTAATGTTTTTGCCAATCTTGATAACTTGATCTCTAAGAAGCACTGTGCATCAATTTTAGAAACATTGTGTGTTAATTAAAGAGTAGTTGATCAGGGAGTCAGGGAGTTAATCCCATCACTAGGAACATTTTTCAAAGATTAGAGTGGTATACATACTACTTATCAAATCTATTAGTTTAGACTATTTTTACAGTTGTGATACAAAGTGCAAGGCTTTTTAAAACAACCAAAACAAAGAATCATGCAGACAATCTTTGCATGGCCCTGTATTCTTTATAAAAGAGTTTATTGTTACTACCTTTTCAAAAATCACCTTATCATGATTTAATCATGTTATACAATATCTTGCATTCCCGATCATACTAATTATGTCATCTTCCAGGAACTATCTGCTTGAATATAGCTATTTTTATAATGTACATTCCTCTTATGTGGAACTTCTTGTACTGTGAACATTCTATGATATACTAACCACAAGAAATCAAAAGAACACTGGCAATAAACACACACAGCATATTTTTGTATAGCTGATTTATGACACATACAATTGATAGGACAAGACAAAGTGAAGCTCAACAACACTGCTATCACCAACACATAATCTTGGCATACACAAAAGATTCTTCATTCAAATATGTTCCAGGTGTTAGACCTAAAAAGGGACTCTCTAGAGAGGTGACTAAGAAATCTGTGCAATCTGTGTGTAAAGGTGATCTATGCTTCTTCCAAAGGCCAGACGTAAGACAACGGGAACTCTACATGATTTGCTCGGATACCCGAAAAAACAGTTTATTGTACGACGCGTGAATCAGTAGACATGGGACCAGCTACTATTGACTTAGAGTAATCTTGTGGAGATAAATGTTTTGGCTGAAATTTTCAGTTGGGCAAACTTTCTGATTTTCGAAAATAAGTTTTGTCGTTGAATTAACTTTAAGAGAAGTATAGCTCGTAAATATTGACATACACATAATAACGCTTATCACGTAAACTTTTATATTTTTCTTCGAGCTATCAAATTATCAAATTATATATTTCCAAAATCAAATTCGTGTAGAAATTTCTTCTTGTCGTGTCAACACAACGCGCGCGGGATTGCAAGAATTTTCGATGTTATTTTGAATTGATGTCTAACGTATATGGGACCCAAGGAACATATGACAGTACTTGGTACGGGGACTTACTGGTAATATTTCTACAAGGTAACGCTAGAGTTAGTCTTGTGCATGATGTGTACACTACCACGTTGTTTCCAAGTTTCCAATCGAATCCAACCATTTACGGTACCAGGTAGTCCTACATTTGAAAGACATGTGTATTGTGAAAACCGCGCCTCTTTTTATGAGAGCAAGCCATCACTGTTTCATTTTTCTATTTGCGCATCCTCTGTAACATCGTGTTCTAGGACAACTTTCTTACCCCTTTTTACACAATCGGTCGCTCTGTGCAGGTAATCTTGAGATTCTTCAAGAACACCTAGCTGTTGCATCAAAATCTGAAAGTTCGTTTTCTAACGGCATCCGATTTGACGTTTAATACTTGCAGCGCAATAAAGGCAATAACGTTAGAGGTGCGAAGTTTGAATTTGTAAAGGAACATAAAGCAGTAGTGTGAAGAGTTAGATTGAAGATGGACTCTTCTCGTGGTGTTCGATGGGCTCCCCCTGCTGTTAGTTCTGATTATCATACACAAAGTCGACAACGAGGTCGGGAAAGGACTCGTGCGGAAACTCCTCAAGCTAGGCCGATATTGAGAAAATCATCTCGCCTTGGCGGTAATGGAGGACGTGTTCACACTGAAAGTTCTAGAGAACCAAGAAAACAATTTCAGAGATTGGAACACCGCGGAGATGCTATTCTCGAGTGGAGTGTCAAACAGAAACAACTACACGAGGAGGGGGGTGTAATTCGCAATGAACAAGAGGCATGGAGGAAACATGGAAAGATTTGCCGGGCACAGATGATTGCAAAGGATGAAGAAACAGAAAACAGTCTTTTTGTGTTAAATGAAAAATATCAAGTTGATTGGTATTTTAAAGTGGCCAACAAGGTATGTAGCATTGTAACAGAGAACTCCAGAAATTCCTATTCGACAGGGCTAATGCTGTTTCTTTATTTGAATTTTTTAAAAATTCTCGCAGGTTTTGTCTCAATATCTCCAAAGTGGTAACGAGGCTGGCACTGATTTAAGAGAAACTTATGTGATTGGACATCGTCTAGTCAAATTTTTATGTCAGGTTCTACCAAATCATGAAAATTATTTCTCGGAAGAGTCACATATTTGGGAACTTCGGACAAATTCACAGGAACAACTTGTTCAGTTATTACAATTCCTGGAAGTCCTGGCGGAGCAGATCGATGAGGAAGAATACAACAACTTTATTATTTCTGATTTAACTGGAAAAGAAAATGATCATCCCGATTTGTTTTCATTAGACCGGTACGCAACACCAAACAACCAAAATGCTATGAAAAGCAACAGATTTGTTTCTGACCCTGAACCAGATCGCGGTAGCAGAAGAGGAAACCGACAAACGCAACAACTGCAAGATCCAGTTTCACCCATGGCCTCACCTGAACGCAGACCACAGAATAATACTATGACTTCACCTCAGCTTACGCAGTCACAATCACTGGACATTTCTCATGACACGTCACTTCTATTTACCAGTTCTTTAGATTATTCAACTGCATCCTCCGAGCTCTTTTCAGTTCCTGTCAGTCCGCCACCACAAAAGTCTTTACTAGATTCCACCCTGAGACTCTATGGTGATTGTAATTCTGACGATGATTCCACAGATCTAATAGATTTATCGCGGAATTTATATTTGTCGGCGTTGGACAATGAAAGTGCTAGCTCTAGAGCAGATGCTGAAAGAGAAAGTGACCATGGTCGTCTGGAAGCATCGTCTTCGTGGGACAACAGTTTTCTAGAACATATGGGTCAAAGTACAAATGCAAAGCCTAATAAAACAGAACAACGGACAATACAAAGAAGCCAATCTTCGCAGTCAATAAAGAGTCAGGCTTCCACGCTTGTTCAAGCTTTGGTCAAAAATTCATCCAAATTATCATCAGAAAGGGTGTCAACAACTCGTCCTAGTGCCACAAGGACCAATAGTAACTATCTGTCAAGCGGGTTATCAAATTCAAGTACGGATCTGCACAAAAGCTTGAAAGGTGCTTCATCACCAAACGAGAGTCAAAAAGGCATTTCATCAGGTATCGAATCTGAAATCTTTGGACACGATACAGTTGACTTTTCTGAATTTCATGAATGGAAAGAGCAACAAAAAAAATTTGAAAAATCACATCACGTGGCCAAGAAGAAAGAAATAAAACAAAAGCAATCCTATCAACGCAAGCACCACCACAACCATCAAGAACAACACCACCGCAATGCCACAAATAAGCTGAACACCTTTCACAACAATAACAGGACTCCTCAAGACCATCAATTGCAATTTGAAGAACCAAGTCCGCTGCATGTGTCTGATTTAACAGATGTGTATTCCAACCCTGTTAACTACGCATCTTCTCACAAAACTGGAAAGCAAAATCCAAGGATATGGAAGGATGAAACAGAGGAACAAGAGGTCTCACCAAGGGGGGTATGGGACCTTAAGGAATGGCAATCAGTAGATGATACTTGTTCTACTGATCCATCATCCTCTCAAGAGTCAACCCAACATTCACCTTCCCAGCGAGAACAGCAATGGGCATCGTGGGTTTCCTCGCCGTATGACAATCAGGCTGGCTTGCCTGGGAGTAACCATCCCCTTTTTGAGGATGACAAGAAAACACCTGGATTTCATCAACTGTCCTCCGAGGATTGGGAAGACGCATTTGCCGATCAACTTATTCGTAAACCAAGGGGTGGTCAATTACGGCATTTCAAAAGTTGCATCAAATGTCTTGTAGAATAATTTTTTTTAGAAGGCAACAATATTTTTACACTATATTATTCATTATTTGTAGAACATCCTCTAGTTGAAACCTCTATACTCTTTTCTGTTTAAATGCACTACAATACAAAAGGCTAAACACAGATGTAGGGAAGACTTGAATTATATGAAGTAGCTAATAGTTATATTTGAAAATTTTAGAATTTGGAGGGCCAGTCTCCTCGCATTAGTATATCGGAGCAATCCAGTTGCCTACTACTTGGCTATTGAGGAAAGCTCTTTCGTTTAAACCTAATTTTTAGTTTCAGATGGCATGAATGCTCAAGAGAAGAATGCTCCCTTTACCATGATATCACGGTCACGTGTTGATATTGTGTCAACAAATTTATTCCTATAATATGGATATTCAGTCTCTCCATGTCAAGACCGAAACAATTCAGTCGTTTTGAACAAAACTTACTCGTTTCGAAACGACTGGAGTCTGAACTGAAATAGATGTTTGAGAAAGTTTTTCCTTTTGCCACGCTTTGTATTCTTGAATGTTGTTTTGAGCAGCTTGAATCATGCTATCCCAATCAAGCTTTGATAGCGTGTCGACATTGGCCTTTTCGTACGCATCTACAAGCTTTAAATCAAAGAATAGTGCACGTATTGCCACTGGCATTTCTTGATTACCAGGTATTGCTTTCAAGTTGGTGGGATTTTGTAGTACGCATGCACTGCCTTGACAACCAAAACAAGCTCGCTTGAATCGAATAGCACGGACTTCATTAACAAGGTTGGTTGCCTCTTGGTACTTTCCGAAACCAAGCACATTCTGCAAGACTTCAAGTCTAGGGGTATCACCTTGCTTCTTACGTTCCCGACGTTTCATTACGCGACATGTTATGAATCGTAATCGAGTTTCAAATGTAGTCATATCAGCATAATAATCCCATGTAGGTGCTGTTCTATACATATGTCTCTCCAAGGATACAGCCAGTTTCTGAGTTTGAAGCTTGGAATTGTCGTCTGATTCATTGTTTTGTTGGCGGTTCAGTCTGTTTTCACTGTTTAAAAAATAATAAAGATAGGAAAAACAAGAGACTATTAGATAGGATCTCGATTTCAAAATTAGTTGAATGAGTCCATGAAGTAACCGTTCAAACTTACATGAGCTTGACAACTTGGTTTCGGATTTTCGTTTGTTGTTCAGTATGCTGTATCGGCTGCCTTGTTATTTGTAAACCATTGAATTTCTGAGATTTATTTTGTAAGAGTGACGAAGATGCCGGAAAACCAAAAACTGCGCCAAAGCTTTTCATTTCTGTATCACGTAATCTTGATTGTTCGCTTTGGTTTCGTTGCTGTTGTTCTTCAACAGTATTATTAAATTCCATCGATCGACTTTCTGTTTTTGTAAGTTTGGACGCTGAGCTAAGGCTAGATCCCATGGTTGTGTGGTTCTACCGAAACTTTGTCTCCAATGATTGTCTACGTCAGATAGACTTGATTTCAATCTCTCACGCTAAACGAACTTTGAACCTGACAGTGCTCAATGTTTTCCGAAATGCGTGAGACTTTGGAATCAGAACGAAAACCACCACTATGAACGTTTTAGATTGGAATTTTTTAATATTCCCCGAACTCGATTTCTATGTGCTGTCAAGCCTCAATGCATTCAATTCTACATCAGGCCTTTTTCTAACTTTTCTACCAAGTCGATTGCCGTTTTAAACATGGTCTGCAACCGTCTCTACCGTACCTGGTACAGTAATATCAATGCTTTTTTGGGGTTGGATTTTTCTACTTAGATGTGCCAGGGCTGCAGAAGAAAAGACAAGTACAGTTGTTTCACAGAAAAGTCAAGAACAGCCTCTATCACAGCTGGAATTTGCAAATTCATCAGATACATATTGAACTGTAACTTGTATTGAGTACCAGATATGGGTTTACTACACCTGTTACTTAGGGATTTACTGCTATCTTATGGTAGAAAGGATATTTCAATTGAATACCGATTTGAGAAGTCCGGAGAATCCATTATGTATTCATTCTTGGTTTGCAGCACTTTTTACTATTAGGCTGGATTCTGGTTGTCTCATCGCATGAGCATGTTCTGAGTGTAATTTACTTCTTAAGAGCCTGCTCGATCTGTTAGCGTTAAAGAGTACCGAGTCAGACTTAATTTGTTCTCAAAAAATTAGCAGTGCCGTCGAAGATATATTCAACCTAAAAAAGGCATTTCGTTTCATACAATGTGTTTGATATTCACATTTGTTTAACAATCATGCATTCTGGTACGCATCTTGTTTTAGAGATTGTAAAACAGGTTTTCTCAGAAGAAATTAAAACGAAACGACAACCTCGTTAGTGACCCAATAATAGAAACTCCGTACCAGGTAATGTGCGGAGAAATCCTCACATTGTACCGCCAGGTACTGGTACCAGCACAACCTCGATCAGCTCTCTCATGCTCTCGCACTGAGCTTTTAATATTTTTTATTTAACAGTACTGTACTTTTTGCCTCTAAGATTATTGTTCAAGTAGTACCTGTACCAGGAACCTTTATACCGACTATCGGGATACCGTTCTTTTTCAATCTCTTGGACTTCTCTTAATTAGCCTACTCGTGGAAATATTGCGTACCTGGTACATTACAATGAGATACTCACCTCCACGGTTGATGGACTAGGACTACCAGGTGTACCTTTAGGACTACCTGGTACAGGTACAGGAACCAGGTACAGTATCTACCATGTACTCTATGTAGTGCTCTTGGAGGAGTCGAGTATAATATAAAACTCCGGTCGGAGAAAATTAGAAATCGACGGAATTTCAATTTGTTTCTTACATTTACTTATATACCTGTACCTGGTAGGGCTAGAGGTCCAATACTCACAATACTAAAGATATTAGGCTAAGAACAGAATGATTACTTTCTTTGCGAGTTTGTTATGAGAAAAGATCGTACATACACAAATTAAGGCAAAAAATTTCGATTACTTTACTATCTTTTGTAGTACCATCAACGATATCAACAGTTACAGAGACAGTATCTCTCAGGCTTTTTAATTTGAAAAACTGTATCGTAGGTGTCACTTCAAGCATGTTCTCGACGTTCAACTACGACATGAAACGGATCATATCTTCAACAAAAAGTAGTATTGTGATTTGTGATATGAATCTTCAAAAGTGCGGAGATTCTTCGAACAGAAATGAGGAACGTTGAAGAGAACAATTCCTAAATCGAATCAAATAAATAAGTACAAGCTCGTTATGATTAGGAGTATCATTTTTCTTGAACAACGAAACCAGACCGATATAAGGTACTTGGTATACGAGATCGGGGAAGTTATATTTGCCAGTGAGGACGTCCGAAGAACACGGTAAGTACACGTCTAAGTATGTTGGAGATCCTATTGGGTACCGCGTAGACTATTCAAGACTCCCATGACATAAATATTTGTATCCATATGTTCTCATTGATACGACTTTCTTTCTGATCGAAATGGCATGTCTCAGTCTCAGTGTCAGTCTCGGCGTATCGCTGGAATTTAGTACCACAAATTGTCAATGAATTGTAAAGTAGCTCACTCCTCCGACACCCCCACCCCCTGACGATCAACTTAAAACTGAAAGCTTACTCCGAAGTTTCAGTGGTAAAACTAGTCACTAAAACAACTGAGACTTCCCAGAGAACAGTTTTACAGCCTTCTGTGTTTAGGTCCGAAAATCAGAGTTTCCCCCATTTTATTGTACAGCAGCAGTAAAGTTTTGGTGAGTAAGTGTGATTCTTTCTCGTTTCCTTATTGTTCTTCTTACAAAGTATAGAACTATTCTGTACAAAAGGTAATTTTGTAATAAATGGAGATAACAAAATTATTTCTAGCATTTGAATGGTCAATCCTACTGCTGCATTTCTCCAGTTGATTCAGTGTTTTTTGTGTGGATGTAATTATTCTTTAAATTTCAGGTCTGTTGTAAAACACTAAGAGGAACAGAAAGAAAGAGCCAATGCACTGATATAGTGTGCATGTGCCATGCTGGATGAAGAAGGGCAGTAAAAAGTTTAATGCCATCTAAGGAGACAACAACAAGAGGACCACTGTTGGAAGTCATTGAAAAAAGAAGCAATCAGGTGGGTGAGAAAACATCATGAAGGAGGTAGGCATCAGAGTTGCTTCATTTACACCTCAAAAGGGATCTGTTAACATCAATTTCAATGTTTAAACATTTTGGGGGGAGGCAATTTCTGCTGAAGAAAACTCCAAAATTCATGATAAAGACTATAAGATTTTATTTATCAACATTTAAGTACAGTAACCACCCCAAAAACATTGTCAGCAGATGAAATCATCATCATGAATTGTTGAGCAAATATTTTCCCCACAGTGACACAATAATGGAGCAATAGCATAGACACCATTTGATCCATAATCAGAAAATGCATATTCTTGTGATTAATTGTTATGTGTGTGGTACAATAGCTGAGCAAGAAAATGTAAAATATGGATCATGATGTCATCATCAATTGCATTTCATTGTCTTTACTCTCATTCTTTGTTGAATAATATTGTTTGTTGTTGTTTCAATTGGAACACTATTTATTATTTATTAAATCTAAAGTTCTTGGTGTTATGAATTTTTAAAAAGCATACAAATCTCTTCATCAATCAACAGTTATAAACCATTCAAATCTAAATTTTGAGCCCAATAGTTTGGTTGACTGCACTAAAAAGTTTTTAACTTGGCACAGTAGGAGCCCCAGTCCTAAGGTGAACCTCCTAGATAACAGAGTAGTACTAAAGCAGGTCCTTTGAGATTTATTCTAGGTGTAGAAGTAAGGCCAACTCTGTAATATTTGTTAGTAGGACTGCCATATCCAGGATTAATATTATTTTGTTTTTTAAGCATTTTCTCCAACATAACCACTATGTGTACTATACTATAAGTACCCATATATTATAATATTCTTTTACAAGGCCCACCATAGTGAATTATCATTGCAATTGATTTTTACTATTGCACAACAAAAAAGTAACAAAATTTTGTTTAACACTGATGCATTCAATTCACAAAAATAGATATAATCATTGATTTCAGTCATTTAAAAAATGAAAGCATTGTCATCAATATTGACCACAATGGTGACAACCAAAACTTGACAATTAATCATTTACAACACATTTTAAGGGCATCAGTATAGCCAATATCCTTGTTTGGATCATTGTATAAATTATTGTTTTGATTTGAGTACCTTTTCATCTTTCTTTTGTCCATTTCCAAAAAAAATACACAACATTATCCAAAGAAAATTGCTTGCATATGGTTGTTTTCAAAACAGCTTGGTTAGCTAGTGATAGGTACTTTATTAAAGGTTAGAACTTTTGAAGCACACAAAAACGGTGTTAGTATGGGAGGCTGTGCATCTGAGGTCAGTGGCCTAGTGTCTCATATCTCTAAAATTGTGGTCAGTTGAGATCGTGATGAACAGACTCAATTGCTTCCGCCATACAGAACTAGCTGGTACTATACAAACACTTGCATACTATTGCAGTGCCATAGACATTAGTTCATTGTCACCAGTATAAGTATTTTGTTAAATTTCAATCGCCAGAATTATGGTGCAACTCTATCTTACCAACTTTTTCGTCTTGTTGTTAAACAATTAATCACACTTTATTTCTTTGCTCTTTTACATTAGAATGGTACAAAAATGTTTTCCGTTATGATGACGTTAAACGGTTTGACTGCAATAAGTTTCACCGAATGACAAAGTTTAAGTAAACGAATATACATACATGATATTCCTCAAAATAATTTAATGTACAGCATTTACTGTACCTGGGTATCGACTTATATAATTATTATTATGGTAGACTCGATATTACTAGGTAAAGCTCACATTGAATATTCAGATACAAATAATATTATGTGGACTTTTCCCACGAATGAAATAATCCAAAAATCTAACGGAAGTCACACCTGCATTTTTTGGCGGTAGATCCAACGGACGCCGATCTACTAAAAATTCCAACCAACGTGTCGCGGATTTTCGACGTTATTTTTGCAGATCTATTTGTTCCTTGGTCTAATTTCATTTCACCGAGTCCATCTCTCGTGAAGCCTAGCGAGCCGCACCAGAACAAACAGAAGGCAAAAAGATGTTGAATACGTTTGAATCGAATGAAAAAAAGCACCTGCGTAAGCTGGAGATTGAGCGAAAGCTTAAGGAGATGGAGCGCATCTCAACTATGCACTTAACGCTTGATCTCCCGCACGGAGAAAACAATTTTAGTGATCAAAGGTCTGGATTTGCTTCGGAAGAATCTGATGATGACTATGTCCGGGACCATCGAGGGCCATTTGTAGCAGAGAATCCACCGATTGAGAGCTTCGAAAACTGCGTCTACTCTGATGAGGATATTTCTATGAAATCCTCAACGTCTTTGCATCTCGCAGCTTCTACATTTCGAAATATTTGTAATAGTGTACAAGATTTATCTCCCGATAATCGTAGTATCAGGTCAAAATCGTCGAAAAGTAACCGGAGTAAAAGATCCGTTGGATCTGCGGCGATCTATAGGAAACCACATAATTTTCGAGAACTTGTTATGGGAAGCGACAGTGCAGAGTTTACCAATATCAATCTTCGAGATATTCTTGACAACGCAGAAGAAAGGAAATGGAAACGAAACCGATTTTTGAAATATGCAAGTATTGTTGTTGCGTTTGTTGTTGTTGTAATTCTTCTCTTTAAGATTCCCGGGGCTAAGAAGCAAAGTGACAATAGTGCTGATGACAACTACAGTCTTCCCAGACCAAACGACCTTCCAGGAAACCGCCCGGACCCTGGACCAGACCGCCAAAAAGATGAAGCTCATACGCGTCCTCATGAAGACAGCAGACCTTCTGAAGCAGACGAAATGGCTGGAGAGGCACTGTTGCGGCAAATCTTCGTTGGACAACAAATTGTTGGAAGTAAAGATCTTACAGGTGAAAGTCCTACTAGACTAGCATTCGACTGGATCCTTCATTCTGACCTTGCACAAGTGATCGAACGTAATGCTCTGGATGTAAAGGACTGGGCTCAACACCCTTTTATCCGTCCATTGACTGAACAGTTTGCTCTTGCTGTACTGTATTTTAGTACACAAGGTCCCAAATGGGTTCGTGCTGAAAACTGGATGACAAACGGGGCAGATGATATTTGCGAATACATTGGTGTAGAATGCGAGGTCAAAACTGTACAAGAAGACAATGAAGATTACATAGGATTTAGAGTCGTTAAAGTATTGAATCTTACTGAATCTGGGCTACAGGGACCTTTACCAAAGCAGCTGTTGCTGTTGCAGGACCTAGAAGATTTGATCTTGCCAGACAATCAAATTTCCGGTGCAATTCCCGATGAGCTTGGATACATGGACAAATTGAAAACAATCCAACTTGAACGCAACAAACTTACTGGTACTCTTCCAAGCAGTCTCCGAGAACTACAATCGCTCGTTTCACTAGACTTGCATAAAAACACGTTGAAAGGAACTATCAGTAATGATTTTTTCCAAGGGTGGGCAAGCATTGAGTCTCTTGGTTTGTTTGAAAATGAGTTTACTGGTACAATTCCAGAAAATATTGAAGACCTTAAAAATCTCGAATACCTCTACTTCGACAGCAATAAGTTGCATGGCAAAATACCAACAACAATTGGGAAATTGATAAAGCTTCGTGATATGCGTATTCAAAGAAACCAATTAACAGGAGAAATTCCAAGCACAATCGGTGCTTTATCGAGCCTAGAGATTCTTTATCTGGATACCAACAAGCTAACGGGAACTTTACCTGTCGAACTATTCCAGATAAAAAACATCGAAGAGATCCAGCTTTTCAAGAACGAGCTTCATGGAAGCTTGCCCGAGTTTCCCACGCTTCCAAACCTTTCGATACTTTACCTGGACGAGAATCAATTTACAGGTACTTTCCCTGAGTCAGTTGAAAATCTTTCAGCTTTGGACTTCTTGTTCATCGAAAATAACAACTTCAACGGGAATCTCCCAACCTCGTTAGGTTCGATTGATCTCTACGAGCTTCGGGTGAATTGGAATGATTTTGAGGGACCGCTCCCATCGGAGATTGGAAATTTGTCGAACCTCGAAGTTCTTCAGTTAGATGATAATCGCTTCAGCGGAGCAGTACCTGCCGAATTTTCTAATTTAAAGAATCTGGTCAAGTTGCAAATGGAGCGAAACGATCTTACAGGTACAATTTCTGCTGAGATGTGTTCATTGACGGATGGCGCTCTTGATACCTTCATGACAGACTGTGCAGGAGACTTCCCAGAAATTGAATGTGAATGCTGCACGGAGTGTGCTAATGAACAGAGCTAAGTTGCTTAATATTAGCTCAATTTAGTATTTTTTATACATATTATGAAAGCACCTGTCCGAACGTACAGTAGATCCCATAAAGATTTAAAAACTTTTTGAAAATATTTTCTTGGCATCGTAGAATTGATACTTGAATACGTGAGATGTTAATGCATCAATATGCGGGACCGACCGATGACCTTGGTAGTGAAAAACTCGATTAAGGTGGCTACTGTCTGTAGGATACTTCTTTTCGGTTCTCAAGATAAAACCGATGTCGAAATTTGAAAATTGACATATCACGAAAATCTGAATTTATTTTTATCTCGCATTCACTAGATGAGCCTTGGCACTCCGAAGGCAAAAAAACTTAATCCTATCATGATTCAAATATTACGCTTTGTCAACTCCATCAACAGTAACATTTCTAAAGGAAATTCCAGTTTTCCTAAGCAGTGTCATTGTTCATAATTCCAACAAGGTCCGAGTAATAACGAGTGTCGACTAGAATCCATTTTAAAAGAATTTTATCATGCAATGCAACAACAGAAATTTTCCCTCTCCTCCATCAGTTCGAATGTACAACAGTCGACATGGTGTTTTTCATGCAGCTAGCACTGTTGTTAGCATATCTCTTCAACGTCACCCGCCAAGATTTATTGAAGATCAAAATTCGCAGTATAGCGTATCTCAACATAACGACGAAAGTCAATCGAGATCCTCCGAAGATTCGGATCGCCCGTACCCCAATTGGATGTCTAATTTGCTTTTGAGAAATAATCATGTTTCGCATTCATTGCCTCCCGTAACCCCTCCACCTACATCAAGATCACAAGATCTTTTATCCCCCCCTGACACACACCGTGTTGCATCTTTGTCCGAACCCTTCAAGCATGGTCCTTTCCAGAATAGTTATCCTGTGCAATCTCGCTACCACAGCATGCCTCGGTCAAAATGTGGATTGCCACCTCAAATAGGACCGCAGCATTCGATCGTTGGTGACCCGAAATTAAAAATCCATCGATTGCGTCTTCCACCTCATTTGATCCATCTTTTGGATACAATTGTCATGGGGTGTGAATCTCATGCTGCGACATTGGGAAAGGGTTGGCTTACAGAGTTATATTCTTTAACCAAGCAAGACATTGCTCTTCGTGAAATTCCTCATTTATACCATGCAGTAAAACCAATTGTAACATACGTGAAGCGAGCTATAGCTCACATGTATGGTTATCACACCCTGAAACTAGATAGGAACCAGCCCCATGTTTTAAAGTACTCGACTGAAGGTGGCTGTAATCATACAGGCGTAGAGCTTCATCACGTAAGTTGTCATGTGATAATTATACCTGAAAGCAGCGGAGAAACTTTGGTATATTTTGGTGCTCCTACTGTACTACATTTTCAGAGATATGATACGGCCATTGTCACATCTGATTAGGTCTCTTTTTCCCTCTTCTGTTGTACTCTTTTACTAGGACAAGTGTGATGTCACGGCAAACTTATGCATGAGCCGCAGTACGAGCTACGTTGGTGGGGGGTAAGGATATCATGTTCCTCTGTAAAACTGCGTTGGTTTGCTTTTTGGTATCTCACACAATTTGTTTACATTGATGTACTTTAAAGGACATACTTTCCTGATGCTCGTCAGGTAGTGAGATTAGAATTTGGCGAGTTTATTTTACATCCTGGACCACTTGTCCATGGAGGAATGAACATTTCGAGTGGCAATCGATACTTGATGGTAATATTTGCTAATGCTGTAAACTGACCTTTGGCCTTGATCTCGTAGAGTTGTTGTGTTTGTACCCTTTCGCTAGTAGAAACCAAATATGATTCCTGTTGAAAGATAATAACAAGTTATTCACATCGTAAAATTCCTTTAGAGATATTGGTTGAAATAACCAAATAATCGAATGGAAATAGCATTAAAATAGCATACTCGTATGACTGGGCCTTACTGCAGTAGCTCTTTTCATGAGTACTCATAATCCTACTAACATGAACGCTCCGAACTTTAGAAACATGCTCTGATGGCACTCTTTCTCTGAAGAGAAAAGACTCATTTCACGGGACTTTATAAAGCACTTTCTGAAAGTAGGGTCAACGCAGACCAAGTCATTGCTACGTCCAAAAAAGTGATGAAGAACAACATTAGTTTTCAATCTTTTCAAGATTGATTTGTTTGTTTGTGTGTCTGTGAACGGAGTATCTTTGGAATTTCTTGATCTTTGATATTTATCTATGCCCTCTAGCTGAGGACTATTTAGGACCTACCTGTACCGTACCTGGTATGTACTGTGTCATACTATGTAGGTTACGTAGTCTATTGTGACGTACAGGTACAGTTCTTTTTTTGGAAGATTTCTCCGAGGCCGGGGCTTAAATAAATAAGGATTTTTAGCGAATTTCTTGATAATCAAAAATCATTCTTATTGACGTCATTATGTATTGCACCCCAAAAACATGTTCTTGATTTTTGATACACAGTGTACAGGCGGAACAGTACCTAAGTAATCTGTTCTGGAGGTTACCTGGTAAAGGTATTTTACTACGCAGTAGTCCTAGTAGTGTGGTCTCTTACCAGGTACCTCTGGTACCTCTATGCTCTAGAAGTCCTAGCAGGTACACTGTAGATTTAATGTAACGGCAGGACCTTTTGACTTCCGAAAAGCTCGTTAAGTAGTGCATCGAAGTAGAAAAATAATAGAGATACAGGTACAGTACATTCAGTACGGCCTGTACCTTGTATGTACATGTACTGTTTATTGTACAGGCAGGCTCCAACTAAAGTTTAACTGTAATATTTCTATATATAATATAAATAAGTATGCGGGTATCATACTTACCTGGTACGACTAAAGATAGTCAGGAACGACCTCACTACTGCGAAACTCAATTTGAACAACTGAATGAAGGCACCCTTACCGTAGACCTCTAGTTAGGTCCTAGCCTCTTAGGTCCGACCAGGACTCTCTAGAGGACCCCGGGGTGCTCGGGTGGTAATGCAGTCAAGGCCGGCCTCCTACATCTTTGGGTCTGCCTCCGTTTATGTGCTCCATCGCTCGTACGGTAGGTATTAATACTACTAGGACTAGCTAGGACTAGAGGACCTGGTTCTAGAGGGCGTAACGGTACAACTCTGAAAAACATCTCTCAATCATAACATCATCGACGGTTCTCTTCAATTCCTGTGCGGGTAAGTCATCGACAATTCATACCACTATTCTTGACTTGTAGAATAGTTCAATCGATGGGACTATATTGTTGCTCTCCGATCAATTTTTAGGTACCTTTTAGCGTAGTTCTAGGAGCTCAAGATGTCACATCTGCATTACTTGGCGTTTTTAAACCGATGAGGAGTCGAACAAGTCGTAGGTCCTACACAACATCATCATCATCTCTGTATGTGATGCATTGTATGATATTGTGCCAGAAACCTTATCGAATTCTTCCTTTTTAATAAGCGGATGGTAGTCTCCTTTTCGCGTTGAACGGCATTATTTTGGCTTTTACGACTCATTCTCTGCTACTGGAGAGAAAAAAGAGACTATCAAATTCCGCGTTTGTTGTATGCTAAATTTCTCCTTATAATGCTAATTTTCTATTAAAACCATCGCTCACGCTATCCATTGGTGGCATCTCGTTCTCTTTCCTTGTTTTCCTATCTATAATTATGAATCAATCTTGTGAAGTGCACCAAAAGCTCGACGGAAAAGAGTGAGAATTAAGATCCAGAGTATAAATTATAATAATTTTTCAAAATGCCAAAGAAATCCAGCGCTCAACCACGCCCAAACTTAAAAATCCCCCCACGGGGGATAGGACCCGTCTCAGAACCCAATAAGAATGATGTTCTTTCAGGACGAGGTGGTCGTATCAATGCTCATGATGGTAATATTAGGTTTCGAGAAATCTGTCAAGAACATAAAAAGGAATATTTAGCACCAACAACGAAAAAACTGGAAAAGGCGCATATAGCAGCAAGTATTGTAGACAATATTCGAGCTATGGATCCTCCTGGACGGTTCCTCAAAGAAGATCCCGACGGTACTTGGTGGGATATTGGAGATTTCAAAGCTATCAAAAAGGTTGGTCAGGCTCTACGGGAGGATGCACCAGAAATTCGAACTGAGATAACTGGTGATTCCTCAGATGAGGAGGCGCCGAAGTTGGTAGTACAGGCACCACAAGCATCAACTTATGTGTCAGCAAGCGGCATTCCAACAAGTTTCAATACGCAACTGCCGCTGTCGAATTCAGGAGGTAGACGAAGCAATGAGCAAATGCCTCCTCCTAGCCAAGTTCCCAGCAGTGTTGCAAGTAGTGTACCAAAACCCTACACCATTGGCGAAGGTGGCCCTGTCTTCCACGACTATGCTGGACAAGCAGCACAACTTGCTAGTCAACAACCTATGAATACGCATCAGAATTTCCAAAAAGAACAACATGTCCACTATGAACATCAGCAATCGCAACAGACAACCGCAATATACAACAATGCTAGACAGCAACTATACCAAGGCATGCAAAATGATGTTAACAAGGCAACACAGTACTTGCCCGAAAATCCACCAAACCGGCAGCTTGCTTTCGGTAGAGAATTTGTTCCGACTGGTTCTAGCAAGACGAATTTGTCATTGTCTACCCTTTCAGGCCTTAGCGATCCCTCGAAACTACTAAACACTGGAGAGTCGGGTAACTTCTCGGGCGCTCCCGGAACAGCGCCGGTTGCAAGTCAACCCCAGCCTCTCATGGCAGGTGATGGAGTGGCAACGACAACTTTGAACAATGCGGTGTCGATGGGGACTGGAGAGGATATTATCCGTTCTCGGGAGCAAATGAGTACACGGCAAAATGTCGGTGAAGGTAAACGGAACAGTATTCATTATCAACAGTTGGCGAGTGATCCAAGAAGATTGAGTAGTTTGAGTGGAATGAGCGACCTTACGCTTTCGATTATGAGTCTTGATCAATCGTTTGGTCTGACACGGTCTAATAGTAATCCTGATTTGACACAAAGTCTTCGAAGTCTCTTCCAACGGGAGTCCAGTAATAAATCCATCAGTGATGCAACAGTTGATGCCCTCGCTTCCGAAGACCATTTGATGCAAGATTCATGGAATCAGCTAGGAACATCAGGCGACCCGAGCGAGCTACCGGTACTAAACTTGGCTGGTGCTAGTACGAGAACGGGGTCAACTAAGGAGTCAGGAGGGTCTGGTAATTCAAATGATACATCCCTTGGGACTGGGACATCGTCAATGTCAACTCAAGGTGGTGCCGCTGCAGGTGTTCCAAAACGTCCCTCAATGACAAGGTTCCGGGCAACGTCTACAGGTAGCACTACTGGGATGTCAATAGGATCGCAACATTCATTCTTTTCGAAAACATCGGATACCTCATGGAGAGTGAATGCTCAATTACTTGCAGCTCAGGGAGATGATGGAAGTGTGAGATCGATTATGTCAGAATTGTCGGCTGATATAATGGCTCTTGATTTGGCTGATCCGTACAACAGACGAGGTTCTACATTAGGTTGACAAAAAACTGTTGGAAAGATAATACGGGGAAATTAATTTTTCTACTTAATAAAGAGCTAAACTCAACACTGCACCCGTATTCTGTTTATTTCGACTGGAAGAAAATTGTCAAGTCTAGCTTCAATACTCGCACCAAGCATGTTCTAAACCTTGATGATTTCCTAATAAATACATCATGCCAGATTTACCTCCAACAATACCTGCCGGCGGCGTTTCTCTAGGAACGAAAGTAATTCCGTTGTTGTCTACTTGATTGTTCACCACTATTCATTGCAAAGGCTGTTGAAGGTGACATTCCGTGATGTAACGGTGGTTGATGGCCAGTACTGCCTGAATTTGGAGTGCCAGGTGTTCTTCGGCGCTTATTTATATGTCCATGGCTTCCGCCGCTAGGCCGCCGTGCTGAAGTACTGGTGAATGAATAACCCGTTCGTGAAGACAAATCTCGGATACGAGGTGCGTTGGAAACTGACCCGGTTGATCCCGTACTACTATTGCTAGAGAATGGTCTCGGTGCAACTATTGGGGTGATGTTATTCGAAGCACTGCCGCCAAATTGACCTGCTGAACCATTATTTGGAAAGCCATGGCCGGAATATGAAGAGGAGTTTTCAAGTCGCTTTCCCAGAACACCCGGACCTCGTGCCTGATATGCTGATCGCTGCTGAGCTTCCTTTTGTTTCATGAATCCTTGGAATGCCCGACCATTCTGCTTCGAGTTACTACTAGCATCCATGGATTCGTGACGATGACTGCCACTTCTTGAGGGTGGCATTGAATTGGTCCCATGCAGACGTTGGAATTGATTAATTGTATTCCCTTTCGATTGAAGCTCTTTGTGCAATCCCGAGAGCTCAGCCTCTCTTGCTTCTAGTCGACGCTGGACATCAGCCATTGCCCGCTCGTGCTCTAACTTCTGAGCACCTTGTTTTTGCTTATTTTGAGTAATCTCCTTCTTCAATGCTTCGTTGCATCTTACAAGGTGGGCAGCCTTCCGACTTTGCATGGTGGAGTCAATCAGAAGCTGTTTAAGAATAAATTTTGTACTAGTTTTGACAACATCTATTTGTCGAATCAGGCCATAGCACAAATCAGAAAATGGCAGAGAAGACGAAGCAGACCTTTTTGTAAAAAGAGCCTGTAAGCTTGTTTTGGCAAGTTCTGTTGTCGTATTGTTGGGCTCTGCGACAACCAGTTCGGTAAAGCCATTCTCATCAAGCGTTGTCCCACAAGCAGGACAATTCGAAGTTCTTTCAAAATGTGAGTAAGTACAATCTAATGATAGTGAAGCACGATAAAATAAGAAAATGAGGTGAAGAAATTGAGGTGAGCAAAAATGAGCAATACACACGAAGATTTCATGGTGAAGCATGTGGCAGTTCTGGCACGAAGGTGCTTACTATTCATAAACAAAATTGCAGCCATCTTTGCAAAATCAATATCTTCAGCTAATAAAATGTGACGATGGTGCTACTAAACTATTCATTTTAAACATGGAAGCTCACCTTCGCAGAAAACGCAGTCACAAGCGCAAAGGAAGCATGTTCTTGTGAGAGGTTTTATACAATGATTACATAACAACGTTGGTGGTGCTGTACGCTGCTGTACAATCTGACCGGTCATTGGGCGTTTATTCGGGATGATGGAGCGACTTTCCGACATTGTCGCTGTCAGTGTTGAAGGTTCTGTGTGCGCTGTTGGATGTTTAGTTGGATTCCATTTCCAGAGAGGCGGCGGCGAAAGGTGAGGAGAGACAAACGGCCGAAAACTGGATTTTTCGCTCCCCAAAATGTTGTGATCATGCTGAGAAGTGCTGGACGCAAGCATGACCCCTCACTCAAAGATACCGGTATTAATATTAATACATGTTGTATCATCATCTTGTGTATCATACAATGATTTCCGAGATCCCGATATGTGTCGAAACAGTACATCAAACAAAAACGGCATGTGAAGTAGTGGTCAGTCTTATTGGGAATCAGAGTTTTTTATCGCCAACAATATAGCAAACGATTCATCCAATGTAACTCGTATATCAGATGCAGGTTGAATTAGATGATAGTAATACTGCTTCTGGAGAAGCAATAGACCTCGTCTTGGAGGAGACATCCACTGAATCTCCAAATTCGTTGCAAGAATTACGTGAATTATCAAATAATGAAAAAGATGAACTATTGAAATTGTCCCAAGTACTCAATCCACTACGTAGAGAAGGTGAATTTCAAGCTAAGGACAAGATGAAATCGTATGTAGCAGGTACACGAGAGTGGGCAATGGATCTTTTTGATGATTGGTTGCAGCTTGAAAACGAAAAGAAGCACAAAGTGCTGGTCCTCTCGGGAATGGCAGGTCTTGGAAAGACGACTATAGCTTCTAAAGTTTTGACACAGCGATGTCATATTGTTATAGCACATCATTTTTGTCTTCATGATAATTTCCAATATCGTGACCCCAGAAAAATGATGTTTTCACTTTCATACCAAATGGCAGAAAAGATCCCTGAATACAGGAAGGCACTTTTCTCGTTGATAAATGAAAAAGGCTTAACTCATGATCGTCTTCTTGGACGAGAATTCAATCAGTTGACCATATTCCATCAACTGCTAAAGGTGCCTCTCTATGCCATTCCAGAACCTACAGGACAATATGTGATTTTGATCGATGCAGTGGATGAGTGCAAAGATGATGGAAAAAGCAGTATACTTGACTTTATCCAAGTGCACTTTCTCAATTTACCGTCGTGGTTGCGACTGTTTGTGACAACACGCCCAGAGGTACCCATCATGGAAAAGTTGGTAAAGTTCAAGCCAAAACTAATTGAAGCTACAAAACACGTAGGTAATCTGCAGGACTTGTATCTTTTCTTTAAGAAGACGCTACCTTCGAAGGAGGAATATGACGGTGCAAATGATATTATTGGTAAACTAACAGATAAATCAGAGGGTCTATTCCTAAATGCAACTTTACTGGCTGAAACTATACGTGGTGAGACTAGCGGCAATGTCACAATGGAAATCCTAGACAAGCTACCTAGTGGTATTCATGAGTTTTATGAAGAGCAAATACCTCGAATTTTCGACAATCCAAACTGGGGTGAAAGCTTAGAATGGAAATTTATAGGGCTAATTGTTGCTGCAGTAGAACCACTTCATTTTAAGGTTTTGCAGTGTATAACTGAAAGCACAGAGAACGAAGTGAAATCAGCGATCGGGTCTCTTTCCCGTTTCTTTCCACAGGGTAGTGATCAAAAGCTGCGCATCTACCACAAAAGCTTAGCTGATTGGCTGGTCCGAGGTGATAACAAGACTGAATTTCGTGTCGATATTAAAAATCAACAAACGATTTTTGCAAATCAATGCTGGAACCTTTTGAATACGTGCATGATACCTGGTAGCACTGATATCAAACAATGCCAACTCCACAAGTATGATGATGCTGTGATTGAATTCATATTACAACACGGAGTAACTCATCTATGTTTGGCAGGAAGGAAGGAAGAGGCTCGTAAACTTGTTCTTGATGTCGGATGGCTTATGACAAGATCAGGAAGATTAGAAATTTGTTACAATTTAGTTTTTGATTTTCAAAAATTGAGTAAAGACGATAAAGTTGTGGAACTTATTGGAAGAGCCGTCGGACTTTCAATGAATGCTTTACGTATGGATTATCGTCAACTTCCAGGACAGTTGAT
>WKLE02002750.1:61193-75776 GCA_014885115.2 Asterionellopsis glacialis
ATCAATCATAATGTTCCGTATGAATGTCATGAATGTTTTAAATTATGTAGGTTTCTTCAACATTTGCTAGGAGGTTTGAAAAAAGGTGATATGTTAGGAAACTCGAGTGTGCAAACGAATATCAAAGATGACGTTCAATCTGAAATTTTTTAATATGTTCAACGACTCAAAAAATATATCTATGGATACCAATGGTGGTGCCCCGTAAAAGCATGCTGGGATCAAGCAAATAATCCATGTGTTTGGATTTTCAAGGGACATACTAAAATTGTGACATCCATTGCATGGTCGCCAGATGGGCAACGATTGGCTTCCGGGTCAGCGGACAACACTATTCGAATATGGAACCCTTACACTGGTGATTATAAAATATTTTTTGAAGGACATGCAAGACTTATGGGATCCATTTCATGGTCACCAGATGGTCAACAATTGGCCTCTGGATCAAAGGACCAAACCATTCGAATTTGGAACACCAACACCGGTGTTTGTGAAAGGACAATGGAAGGACATACCAGACTTGTGGAATCAATTGCATGGTCACCAGATGGTCAACGATTTGCTACTGGATCATGGGATAAAACAATTCGAATTTGGGATACCAACACTGGTGAATGTGAAAGAATATTGAAGGGACATACCATCAATGTGACATCCATAGCATGGTCGCCGGATAGTCAGCGAATGGTTTCTGGATCAGTGGACCAAACCATTCGAATTTGGGATACCAACACTGGTGAATGTATAAGAATATTGAAGGGACATACTATCTATGTGACGTCCGTTTCATGGTCACCAGATGGTCAACGATTGGCTTCTGGGGCAAGGGACCAAACCATTCGAATTTGGGACACCAACACAGGTGCATGTCAAAGAACATTAAGGAAACATAGTAACTGGATTGGAGCCATATCGTGGTCACCAGATGGTCAACGATTGGCTTCTGGATCATGGGACAACAGTATACGAATTTGGGACACCAACACGGGTAAATGTAAAATAACATTGAAGGGGCATACCATTTATGTGACATCCATTGCATGGTCACCAGATGGTCAACAATTGGCCTCTGAATCAGCGGACAACACTATTCGAATTTGGGATACCGATACTGATGATAGTGAAAGGGTAATAGACGGACATAGTAGACTTGTGGAATCCATTTCGTGGTCAACAGATGGACAACGATTGGCCTCTGGATCAAACGACAATACCATTCGAATTTGGAACACCACCACTGGTGAATGTGAGAGGACAATAAAATGACATAGTGACAGGGTGACATCCATTGCATGGTCATCAGATGGTGAAAGATTAGCTTCCGTGTCAGAGGACAGAACCATTCGAATTTGGACTACTTTAACGGGATACTGCTTAACGAAATATGATGCAAACACTCATTCTTTTCCTCCTGATGATTTTGATTATCTTCCTGGAGCCAAAAACGATGTTAGCAGTCTTGACAATTTCATGGGCAGTGATTCTGTAGTTGCTGGGATTGACTGTAAGAATGTCACAGTTAATGGTGACACTGCCTGCGCTATTTACGGTGATAAAAATATTTCTTTTTTCAAGCTCATGAAACAGGAACTTGGAAATGAAGTATAAGTAAAAATACGGTAATCATTGGCTTAAAACAGCTTCACTTGTTAATGTATCATCGCACTCACTGAGGTTCGTTACCAAAACTTGTCATTTCTTGTACGTATGCGCTGAATGTACTTCAAGAATACTAAATGTGCAGATGCAGAATGAAACCTTCATGATGTCCTTTTTTCCAAAAAGAAACAGTTATGAACAAGTCCCATTGTCGGATAATAATGGTCTTCTTTGGAGAAATGGAAAGGGGAACGTTGATTTCGAAAGAATCATGTAAAGAGCCATGCCCTATTCTCGATAGCGCCTTTATATAACCCTGAAGTTTAGATTGAGAAGGGGATTTTAACGCAGAATCAATTCTGAGCACCTATACAAACATGTTGGTCGCAGATGGAAGAATCTCGTATCAGCCCCAGATAGTACAGCAAAAAGTAAATAATTGCCAATCCCAGACTCGATGGCAACTAAATATTTCTGGTCACAAGAAATTGAAAGATAAGGGATCCAGTAAAAAAACCAAGGTTCGCCACAGTACAAAATCAATGGTAATTTCAATATTGAGAGGTCAAGAACAACAAGAATGATGCTACATGGCAGTCGTATCATCTGCTTCTCTCCTGACAATTCAAAAAAATATAATGTTGGCTCTATCTTTCTAGGTTCTCTCTAAAATCAGGTCGATTGTTTGGCCTAGCCCCTCATCTTTCGTGCAAGATAGAGAAACAATGTCTATGATACCATCTCCCTGTCGCACCCCAGTTGCAGATACATTACAACTATATGTTGTTCCACCTTTATCTGTTGAAAAGATACCGAAAAATCTTACTAAACATCTGTTTCCGTCTTCCTGAACGCCTGCACCAATGACGATTTCAACATTCAAAAGATCGCCAAGTCTTCCATCTTTACGAATTTGCCGTACTGCAGCTCGGACTACCGAGTCTGTAAGCATGGCTTCTTCAGGAGAAAGGCGACTCGCTAGAGTTTTTGCAATGTCCATCCTTCCAAGGCCATCCCCAAGAGTGAGACGGAGTTGTTCTGGTGCCGACACAAGCTCAAAATCACTTGTGGAAACATCTTGACCATCAACCTCTAGCAAAACATCGCCTGGTGCAACATTTCCACTTTCAGCAGCTGTACCTCCCTCTACAAGTGACTCTACCTGAACACCAGGTTCGCCAGCCTCACGCTCCTCGAGAATGATCCCTAGTGGTTTTGTAAGTTCCACCGTGAAATCGCCGAGTGCCATTGACCACGAAGAAGTTGGGCTTTGAAAGTCTCTGTTAGAAACCCAACCATGATTTCTATTATGCCCAATGAATGCTGTTGCAAAACTAGAGATTAGTATTAAGATTAGGAACTGCATTGATTTCGTTTGCTCCGTCATGGTGTTTCTCATCCGATTGCCATCAAAAAAATAAAAATCATGGGGTACAGACAGTATGGTAGGAAACTGTGTGATGTTTGGAGGGAATGCTGACGTCATTATTTTAGCTAAAAAGTTTCAAAAGTTCGAAAGTGGAGGGTCTGTCGTTGGTGGGCGGGGATTTGCCATCAGCGTGTGTCCGTAGTTTTCAGGTGTCAGGGCCTTCAATAGGATCTACGTACCTGTACCTGGTAGGACCATAGAAGCCCTACCGGTACGCACTGCAATTGTACTATTCCTACGTAGTCTATCAGAAAAATATGTCCTACCTTCGAGGTAATTTCTTTGGTAATCAAAGATTTCAAGATACACATCAACCAGTACTGGTACAAGTGAATGAATCATCATATTATTAATTATCGTCTCGATCACTTCTGTTCGATGGCTCAACGTCAGAGTACACATCATATAAGATTATTTTGTTTACAATGAAGGTTTCCGTATTGATTCTAGCATTGACCGCTTCTGCAGCAAATGCTTATTCGGTAAGCAGCAGTCGTCGCCAAGTGTTCCAAAAAGCCTTTGGAACTGCTGCTGCCGTTGCTGTGGCTTCTCCTCAGCTTGCTCAAGCTTTGGAACAATGTCCTAGTGGATCTAATAATTGTGTCCGTACAACATGGACACCTCCTTCGGGGACTAGTAAGGCTGATGCTGCCAAGGCTGTACGGGATGCGCTTTTAGCCTATCCTCAAGAAGGACAAAATGATGTTGATGGTGGCGGATGGACCATTGCGGAAGATGACTTGGACGGTTCTGGGAAGGCAAGAGTAGAGTACAAATCAAGTGGCAAGAAATTTTTCGCCAAGGCCTTCAACGGTGGAAAGCCATTTGTAGATGATTTGAAAATTGAAATCAACGACAGCGGTGTTGTAGCAATCAAGTCTCAATCGCGTGTAGGTGATTCTGACTTTGGTGTCAACAAAGCACGTGTATCCTACCTTGCTGCTGGTCTGCAGTCGAAAGGATGGGGTATCTAAGAGGGGGAACATAAGCATTGGATAAGATATTCTACGTCGTGATTTTTTTCTGAACTTTTAATATATCCATCAGGGGTAGGAGATTCTAATGTCTATAGTCATTCTTAAATATCAGTTCCTGTCTGCGAACTAGATCCAAATTATTAAGAAATTTGCTTTTAATTATAAACGGGTTTTATTTTGCAGTTCGAAGCTGTACTGATCGTATCCTTTGTGAATGACGGAGGCTGATCCATTTAACAGTTTAGGTTAAGCAGTTGGCAAAACTAAGCAAAGAAAAGAATAGATATCTTGGTCAACATGAATCGACTCAGACTCTTTTTCGGCTGCACACATCTTTGTCCTGTTTCTCCAAACCAATAGTTTGCACTTCAAAGGAGTAGTTCGCCTACTACTAGTATCCTGATTCGTGCATGTAACGATTTATTTCATCCACCTTACTCGCAGACTCACTTTATCCGGAGTTTCGTAGCATTCCTCATTTTTTACCTCTCTCTAGAAGAATAACTTTCACACCTGCCTGGTACTGGTATGTTCCCGTCAGCTGGAAGAGTGCTGGTAGTTTGTAAAGGTTGCCTTCGGAAATAAGCAACGGGGCCTATTTTTGCAAGCTTGACCATGTTGCTATGGTCAGCCAACTCTTCAAGCTTGGTGATAATAAGCAAAGTTGCTTATAAACGTTATATTTAACCGTCAAGGTTAATTTTTTGACAGATACCCCTGACGTCATAATAAAGTCATGAAATAAGCAACAGCACATTATTTTTTCAAGCTTGATGTTGCGTATGAGGGTCCGAAATTTCAAGCTGGACCTCTAAAGCAACGGAGCGTTGCTAATCCCCGAGGGCAATCTGTAGTGCCCAACTCAATTTTGCCTCCACCTCTCGGTGTTCTGAAAGATGACCGTCAGCTCTTGTTTCGCTTTCCTCTGAAAAGAACTTGAGTCTGTTTGTTTGTTAAATTTTCTGAGAGCTTCATTGAATCACAAGGATCGGTTCCAGAATACTGCACGTATTTGAGGTTTCGTGGAAACGATGACGGGTGGTAGCATGGAGGAAAATCTCTTGCCCTTTCGCCTTCTGGGGGGCTTCAATGCCGCTGAACTTTGGACGCTGAACAACTTGGTCATGATTAGCTGGTTATCAATGGCATTCGCACCACGCTGGAAGTATACACCATCCATTGTCGTGACTGTAGCTCTTATGCACTCCTTCATTTATTCTGCAGGTTTTCTATCCTTGGTCTTATTCGAAAACATGAATGAAATTAATGAAGATGGTGTACAACCATCTTTTGATTCACTCCAGGGTGTCGTTGCATTATTTCAAGATCCCAACAATGTGTTCCTTGGATGGGTTCATTACTCCGCATTTGATGCGCTTGTTGGACGATCCATCTTGCTTGATTCACTTGAGCGAAGAACATCCACTGCCATGCACTTTTGCATAGTTGTTCCGATTCTTCTTTTGACACTCCTTGCGGGTCCATTTGGGTGGATGCTATATCAAGTAGTTGGAGCACTTTCATTGTTGCCTCCAAAATGTAATGACGACCATCAAAACGACAAGAAGGAATGAAGGACAAGACCTTGAAAGCGAAATCCATAAGAAATTATACTAAACCGAGTCGTTGGAGCCAAATTTTGAAGCTGAATATACAAAAAAAAGTCACTACATCGTGTTTTATTTGCATCGAAAAATAAGTGAAAGGACACTACTTGTTAACCTGCTCTAGTGCATTTTTCCATACTATGATATCTTCACGTATTTCATCGAATGTCATTGCAATGATTGAATCGTACATGGAACGTGTCTGCTTTACAATAGAAATACAGAATCAAGCACTGCGCAGTGAATCACTTTAGCGTTCATCGCCATCTAACTGATGATAGGACTGTTCACGTCCAGCACTTGTAACACTGAGAAGACCAGATGCATCAATACCATGAATGTTTCCTTCTTGATCCTCGTTTAATGTAGTGGTTTGAAGCGCACTACCCATTGTCGCAGCTGCACTGGATACACTATCGACGACACAGGAAAAGAGAGGTTGCCGTTCTGCCACACGAGCCGATTGCATTCCTCTGCCGCCGCCAGAGCCCAAAAGACCTACCGATTCCTGGGTCCTACTTGGTGATCCTGGAGGACGCGATACACCAACTTCACCAGGTGCGGGTGGCCTAACCTGTATTCCTGGGGCAACTGTTTCCTTCTTTAAATTACCGTAACTAAATACACTTGTGATACTATCCCACCATCCCTCTTCTTGTGGTTGTTGTGTTTTTTTCTTTGCGCTGGCACGACTTCTGCGCACATCGCCCTCTTCGTACTCTTGCTTCTGCAATTCCTCAGCAAGTTTACGATCATTCGTCAACTGCGTGGCCTCTTCACGTGTCAAAGCAGCATCCTGCTTAACGACGGGTGAAACAACACTGCAAACTGGACAGTACATGAGAGTGGCATTGTCAGTCACTTGCATCCAATTATTACAGTTCATACACTGTACAAGAACAGCAGTACCGTCGGCAATAGCTTTTTTGGTGCGTTCCTGGCCATGGAGGGAAACTTGCTGACCTCCTCCTAAATCAACAACACGTCCTGCCGAAGAACCCGTTTCAGATGCAGGCACACCAGCAGCTGGAGTGGATCGGTCTGCTGAAGCTGCTACCTGTGCTGCGGCATTACCACTGCGCAAATCGAAGTTTTCTGCTTGTGCTGCAGCAATTGCAGCTGTATTTGCGGCTTTTTCTGACTCGATACTTTCCATGATACGGCGCTGTTCGTCCATCATTGCCTTTTTTTCTTCTTCACTCATACCGGCCCAAAGTTCATCCGTTTCTGCTCCAGTAGATACAGGTGCAGGTGCGCTATCTATGGAAGGGGGTGGGAGTACTGGCTGTTGGTTAGAAGCAAATGGTGGGGGGTGAGAGTCTAATAAATCCTCAAAGGCAGGGGCTGTGGGGGTGATTTGAGGTAATGACGCGGATACCTGACTCTGGACTTGATCCATGACGGTATGTTCGATGGCATCAAACGAAGGAGGTGGAGCCGTAGTTTCTTCTGCAGGGGGTGGCAAAAGACTGTCATCAAACGCAGGTGGTGGTGCTGCAACAGCATCGAAATTTGGAACACTATCAATATCAGGAGGGGGTAACAATTGTTCTTCGGTCTTCGCAGTCGCAGCCTCCTCCTGTTGTTGCTGTGCCTTTTTCGCACGTTCTTGTGCTGCCATAATGCGAGCCTAATCGATATTGAATTGATCGTGAAACGAAACGACAAGAACATGAGGGAAAAGTCTTGTGACTAAACTAGAAAGAAATTTAACAAAGAAAAATCCTGAACTGCAAACAATTCGGTTTCAAGAAATTAAATAGTATCGAGAAACACCATTCCTGCTCTTCTCTAACACTGCAATCTACTTACCAAGAGTGCACTTTTTCCTCCCTTGACACCAGCGGCAGCGGCAGCGGCAGCACCAGCAGAACCGGGACCTGAATCTTCATCATCTGTGGCGACAGCTTCAGGAGCGGCAGTTTGTTCACTTGAAGTTCCGCCTAACATGGCCAGACGTCGCTCGAGATCTTGTACGGCATCTTGAGGTGATTTCTTCTTTGTCACCGTTTCGGCAGGAGAATGCACAGCTTCTTTATTCTCCTCTGTCGGTCGGGGTCTTGAGGCCATCATCTTGAAAGTAAAACAACAGGTAATGCAACGACAGATGCGATTGAGTTAGTCGTGTGGAAGAAAGTCTTCGTATCCTCAATGTCCTTCTAAACAGAAAGAACCTTGATCTCTGCTTCCACTTCTGCGGAGACTTTTGGGAGTTGATGCCATACCTGGTAAGACCTTGACTCCTAGAGTTCCCCTACTGTCGTCGTATGTAGGCATACGTAAGTGAAACCTATACCTGGTACCAGGGTACTTACAGTACCGTTGGTCCAAACTGTAGACGCGATTCTCTTCTCAACTGGACTTCTTTTTTTCTTTTTTCCACGATGTTCGACAGTTGTCGAAGATTGGGTCAGACACGAAACCCCGTAATTCTAGAGGTCTGAATGAATGTCTAATATGTGCTAGTACCGGGAGGAATTATTCAACCCCCCTATTTACCTTTACAAACAAACCCCACCACCCGCCCCTCATAAGATTCAATTCGTAAGGTCATTCTGACGTTCGGAATATTGAAAATTATGTAGATACAGACAGAAAAATTTAGATGCACAGGGTACCTGGTATGTTCTCAACGGGACTCATAAATGTTCGCTTCGCCAGCGGGTTCGTGTAACTGCATGTACCGGCAGGGGTCTAATAGAAAATTTTAATGTTAACTCTAATGAAATTAAATACAATTATGTTTCCAGATGCAAAATCTAGTCTTTGTCTTTCCATATAATATCAGACCTCTTGCCATTATCATGAGCCGGTTGAAAGTTTGAAGACTAAAAAATTTGTTGAGTTTGAAGGTGTAATACTGATACGGGGATGCACCCGTCATCTCTGTTTCAAAATACCACATGACTTTTTTAATTATACTTGGATTACTTGTGTGAAAGCAACGCAATGGGGGGAGATCTATTTGAAGTTTTAGCTATATTTGTGTGCATCCGTCTACTTACTGTAGATGAAAGACTTTTGCCGAAAGCTTGGATATTTGAATATCCAAGAAAACTTGTGATGCTGCCATCGCCATTTAATTTCATTTCGGTCGGCCAAAAAATGTATTTTTGAATAATGTAGTCCAAGAGAGTTGGTCGGTTACCAATACAAAGTCAAGAACTAAAAGAATGCTATTTAGAGTTTATTTATTAAGTCTCCTTGTCGTGCCCCATTGTGAAAGCAATCTTTTGATTCCGATGTAACTGATTTCATAGTTATTGTAGAACCTTCTTCAAATTAGAAAGCACAAGGACCGAGATTGCGCTTTGATGATTAAAACAGTAGGACTTCTTCCTTTAGGGAATCTAGACCATTGGCCTGTTTCTAGTAGTCTACAAGCTTTTTCATCCAACAACATATTTTCACTTAGTAATGTGACATGGCTGTTCATCATCTTTAGCAATACTCTAAAGAATGGTATCCTTTTGTTTGGAAGCTTAGCTGATGTACCAGGTACACAACGGTAAAGTACCTCTGGAGTCAGTAATATTTTCAGCAAAATAATTCTGTACAACTCCGACTGGTAGTAAGTAGCCTACACAGATACTTCTAGTTCCTTGACAATCTTCATAGTAATGTGGTTTAATTTTGTATAAAATACGATATCTGTGTACACTCCGATGGAGCGCAAAAGGTATCTTTATTTTCCAAAAAAATGTTAAAACGATTCAACAGATTCATCAATTCAGTCACGAGTGCTGTTATGTGTTAACACTTAAAATCTATTCTGGATTTGCACTACATAGAGTCATCGAGGTTAAAAATGATCAACTGAATTGACAAATTAATATTTATTATCGTTGTCGTGATATCCTACCGCAAATATAGTACAATAGCCATTAATATAATGTACTACTCCTATTCCTGTTCGTTTCTCCGAACGTTTCCAATGCGCGAGCCCAACTTTCATTAGTCAAAACCTTTATGTATATTTATCGATTCATTCAATGGCATCCGATTTCAAGGGCGCAATTTTTCTTAGATATATTCATTGACATATATGTATATTGAACCTTTTTCGAAAATTTCCATCGTTCTTTTGGAAAGTTTTTGGAAAGTTGCTTTGTATACCTAAAAAGAATGTGTGGGATTCTTCGACAAAGTTTGCTATAAAATACTGCTCACAAAAATTGTTGGTCTTCTTATTGTAAATAATTTATAAATCAATCTCGAGGCGAAGATGTTAGATACAAATATGATCTCTGACCAGCTCCCTATTTTGGAACTTACAACTGAACTGAATAATATTGGAGTGCATCTACTTCAGGGAGGAGCACACAAACGAGCTATGAAAACATTCATGTTTGCCATGGATTTCATGGCACACGCTGTCGATTCTCGGCCAGTTTCTGAGCGACTTGCTAGCCAGTGTTTAATTCAGGCAGAAGCCTGGCTTCAAGAAGTTGACTGCGACAAGATCAACGTGTATATGTATGATAGTATCAATGGATTTCAAGAGTTTCGAGGATCACCATCCTCCCCTTCCATCGAAATGTCAGATCCTATCCTTTTCAACACCTTCCAAGGAAAGGCAAAATTACAACATCAAGATGTCACGACCTCCATACTGTTTTACAACGTAGCACTCGCCCACATTCGTTCCTACGACCAATGCTATGTAGAAAAACAAAGCTCGTGCACTTTTGGTACTGTCAATCTTTTGGAAATGAGTTTAGACTTCATCACTGATGAAGAATGCTCAGCCGCCTACGAGCATAAAAAGTTTTTAGCAACCTTAGTGTTAAATGAACTTATGGACTTACAAGTCGAACTAGGTATGCACGATGAAGCCAATACAAGCTTGCAATGGCTTGTGCGCCTTGATGAGTTGTTTGACAAGGATAAAGAGCCTCTACAAGCTTACGATTCTATCATTTTCATGCCACCAGCGGCATAAAGCGAAGATCATTTATTGGTCTCTCTAGTAGAGAGCCATCGTGTGTGGAATAAACATACATAATTTATAAAATTTGGAAAAGACAACATGAGTGGAATAAATATACATAATTTATAAAATTTGGAAAAGACAATACATATATAATTCATTAATTGGAAAAAAAAACAGAGTAATGAAAAAGAGGTGCTTATTCAAGGAAACCATCGCAGACATAAATAGCACCAATGTCGAATACTGTAAAACAAATAGCAATGAATTTTTGATCATCTCTTCTTTAAGCTTTCTATACACTTCCGAATTACTTCCCTTGTACTATTTCATTTCTAAACTCGTATCTGTGGGGTTGCTACAACAACAATCCCGATGATACAAAGAAATCCCTTGACGGTGATCTAGAGAGTGTGTAATATTTTCTATGATGCGCTTTCCATCAAAGCCCTTTGCTTTCTATAACCCTGCCAAAAGAATGGTTCTTTTTTACTCCTGACAATTTCTTAAATCCACGTCTACACCGCTTTGGTTAAACCTCACCGTCTACATGGAAAGCCTCCACGGTGAGAAGGGATACAAAGACCAGATGAACTGCCCATTAGGAAAGTACCAGAAAAATCATTTTAATGTATGAAACACACCCAGTGAATTGAAAATTGTGAAGTTGTGCTCTATTATTTTATTTTGTCTGTTTTGAAAAGTTTTTTTTCTTTAAAACGAAAAGAGAAACAAAAATCGTTTTTTTTCTTTTTCTTGGGTGTGTTTCAACATACCGCCTTTGTTTGTGGTATATGTTGCTGTTGTTGTTCCTCGGTGGCTGAGCTCGTCGTAGTACTGTCCATAGTAGTAGCTAGCTTTTGAGCGAGATATTCTTGAGGATCCTTCTTACCTGCAGCAATGAGCATAGCGTCTTCACAAGCGATAGCATTCTTGGGATCAGGTATAGGTCTTGAATGTGGTGCTTCTTGTGATAACTTGGGTGGTGGTTCATCTCCCTCACCCACACGTGGCAACCAATACTTGTCAGCTCTTGATTTGAAAAATCCAATCCATTTAGGCCAATGTTCGGCCTTGACATAGGAGAGTGGTGGTGATCCACGACAATCGACAACCTGTAAAAGTCGTCTGTCGTGATCCAGTATCATTTCCACACATTCAAAGCATGGTTCGGCTGTCCAACATGCATCATGGAGAGGAGTACGTCCAAAGTCATCCGTCACTTGTAAATTACAACCATAATCTATCAATACCTTGAATAGTTTGTAATCACCTCGTCTACAAATCATGTGTACCACTGATTCCCCAAAGGAATTACATGGATTGGGAGATAATCCACATTCCAATAACGATCGGAGGAGTGTTTCATCGGATGCCCGCACAGCTTGTACAAGTTTGATCCCATATGATGCCTTTTGGAGTGATGTTGGTTTGCAATAATAAGCACCCTCCAACGAGCAAAAGTTTTGTGTTGAATAACCACGTAAGCGTAATAGTTGTTCGAGGAAACTTTGTGGTGATCCTGTAGATTCAGGAAGTTGATCCTGTTGATACAGATAATATATAAAGTACAGATATATTCGTTTCGAGACACGTAAAGAATGGCCAAGAGAGAGAGAGAGAGAGAGAGAGAGAGAGAGAGAGAGAGAGAGAGAGAGAGAGACGGATGTTGTCAGTGAAAGTGTTTTTTGTGACAAGAAATAGTTCATGGCATGATATACAAAACAGAAAAAAATGGAGAAAATATGCAAAAGATTGACGTACCGCTGAAACACTACGAGGTACAGATGTTTTACCCACTGCATCTGTTTGCTGTTTATGTTGATTCGCAGCTTCCGAAGAAGAAGAAGAAGCAGTATAAGACATTCCGATGGGCGCACTGTGTTGACGAGGTAACACTCGAGCTGGATTTGGAGATGTCCCTGGATGAACAAGAACTTGCGTTCTATTATTTCTGGATGATGGAGTTGAGGTGGAAGGAGCTGCGTAATTACTATTATTTTGTGCGTTGATAGATGCACGACTTGCTGCCGAATAGGGATGAGAATGTTTGGACGAGGGCTGTACAACTGCAAGCGGGAATGACGTTTGTCTGTCTCCATTCATATTGTGTGCTTTAGCTTTCGAAACGAGTGAATTTATTGGTAAAGAAATTCCACCAGACAATGCCAATGTTGCTGTACCACCGGGAGAACGATTATGTTGGGATCCGGTTCCTTTTTGTGATCCATCGTGGGTAATCTTATGATTTGCTACAGGAATTCCGACAGATGCATGTCGTCCGATTGCATTGTTCACGAAATTGGCACTCAGTTGTTGTGTGGTGGTCGACCAAGAAGCAGAAGAAGAAGAGGAAGGAAATGATGGTTCTGGGTGTGAGGCAGTTGTTACCGATATGGGAACTGAGGGAATTACACAATTTTTGACCGGCATGGTGGGATTTGTGTTTATCGTTGAGCTATCTATTTGTTGGTCCATTGTGCTATCTAATGTAGTCCTAGTTAGTCAGTGAGTGGGTGTGATGCACTTGTTGCAATATGCTACCCAGCGGTGAAGAGAAAGTAGGGGGGCCGATCAAGAAATCCAGCGATGTTGTTCCGATGGTTGTCTGTGGTGACTTTCTGGAGTTGACACTACACTGAATCCTGTCTCACTCAAGCACCTGTTTTCTTTCTATTTCTGACGTGTACCTCAACAAGCATGTCACCTCAAGTGCCAGTAGATGATTAGTACTACAATTCAAATACGATGTAGTAAAAGCTACCGGTATCTCTCGACAAAAACAGAGAGTAAGTAAGTACCAGGCACGATACTGCCGATTTTTGTGGCTTGTGTGAGCTTCACGAAAAGAGGAACAGGGTTTTGGCTGTCCATCACTATAATATGTGACAGCTGTCAGAATGTCGCTCCCCATTCTGTACAATCTATAATACCTGGTACCTAATTAAAAATATAGCAATTTCGTGCGTGTTGAACTGGTCGAAACACGTCAGCTCCGAAGAACACAGTCAGTAATATTATGTACAAGAGAGAATACCAGTGTATTAATAAATTGACCATTCATAATACCCGCTAATGCCGGTACCATGTAGGACCCAGTCTTACATAGGACAACACATATCCGCAAACTTCATGATAAAAGTAAGATGCCTCCATCTGAACTACACGACCAGCCGTGATCCGCGGCGCCGATTTAAGCCTGATATGTTATTTAAAAAATAAGAAATATCTAGGACTGCAACTGCAGCACACTTATGTTGAGATTTTGGACTATATCTAAAACGACGCTTCTTGAGACACTACACGTCACGAACATTTTTTTGCAGCTGCTTTTCAACAGACGGACTGGCTGTCGAGGCAGAGGAATTCCATGTAGGTCTACGTACACTTGCTACGGTCAACCAAAAAGGGCAACGTGGTTTTGTGTCAAAGAAACCCGGAACAAGTCAACAAGAATTCTGTTTCTAATTTTAGTCCTCGAAATGTTTTTTTCCACAATAGATATATAACCGATTTATGAATGCAGTCACTTGAACTTAAATAAACCGCAGCTGGTCTGACACGATATAAGATGTCCAGTGTACTCCCATTTTGAAGATTGTTCTGAATATTCGGAATCTTCAATAGGTAGGCTAGTTTGATTTCTCTCTAGACCTCCGTCGAGAATCGAGGAAGATGATGTGATTTCCTCAAAACCTCTCGACGCGTCTTGGCACCTTGTGTGCGTGACATCCAGACCATGCCAAGCAAGGGGGGGGAGACAGGAAAAACACTTTGGAGCGTTTTCTGAAAACGATTACTCCTATTATTATTTAAAAAATATTAATATCTCTTTTCCTGAGAAGCACGCTTCTGATGACCCAGTAGTTGATGGAACCCCTGTCCGCCCGCCCCTCTAACTTACTTTCCCCCCATCACCAAACACCACTATGTCGTTCGAGATTCAAATTTGGCCTACCAGGTACATACGATAGTATGTAGCATGTATGAGTTCATTCAGTATGTACCAGGTACTGAGTGGCTAGGACTACATGCCCCGCC
>WKLE02002750.1:75947-89741 GCA_014885115.2 Asterionellopsis glacialis
ATCATCATCATCGCATCATGTTCCTGCCACCCCTGCTGTTGCCGTAACACCCACACCAAATCAAAGTGGCGTTCTTCTACGTGACGCAGAAACGCCTGTGCCTTCAATAGAAACGCATGCATTTCAAACGTATCAACCACCCTGTGCTGCACATCAGTATTCCATGGAAATGAATAAACGAGTCGAATTCGTATATAATCCTGATGGTAGTATTCTTGTTGATAATAATAACAAGTTAGTGACTATCGACAAAATTCTAGCAACGAAACCTCTTCGACACGAGCTCAGTAGTCGCCCAGGACCTGGTAATCGAAAACTAACATATCTATCGGGCGAAGGAGTTACAAGGACGTTGAATGATATTTTTGGATACGACGGATGGAACTTGGATATTAAATCAACAAAGAGAGAGGAATGTATGAAAGATGATAAGGATCGGTACCATATCGCATACACAGCACATGTAAGGGTCACCCATAGACGAACGGGCGCATACAAAGAGGATTGTGGAGCTGGTGATGCCATTGATCGCTCGCTTGGGACAGCTGTAGCCAATGCTCTCAAGGCTTCCATCACAGATGCCATGAAGCGTGCAGCTAGACACTTTGGAGATAAACTTGGAAATTCACTCTACAGTGGATCGTTCAACATGAACAAAGCACCGACGACTCTTCAACAAGCACTTGACCAACATGAAATTCAACGAGCAAATTCAAAGTTCGGATTTCCGAAGGATAGACCGCAGACAACAACAGCACCACAATCACAGGCTACAAACCCAATGCCAGCAACGCCTGCTCCGAATTCTATCCCAAAAACACCTGCAGTAAGAGCACCAGCCACGAATGTGACAGCACCAAGTGTAACAAAAGCCCCAGTCTCGGCAACCAGTACTATTCAAAATCCCAATACTCATCACTCAGTTTCATCCAACACCAACTCAACAACGATTGCCAATCGTCCTCCTGTTCCCCAATTCCATGCAACTGGCGATACAGTAAGTTCCTCCAACACGTCAATCCCAAGACCAGAGCCTCGCCCATCATCAGCGCGGCAACCGCCAGCAAATAATACCAAGACCAGAACGGCCACCGTGAATTCAAATATAAGTAATTCTAGAATATCATATCCAGGACATGACCAGGCAGCACCATTAAGAACGACAGCGAATACATCACAACCACCATTGAGTGCAAAGCAAAGACTTGAAAGTGGAGGGCTTTTTGCACAATATGCGTTAGAAAATCGACACTCACCTCCCCATACAACGAACAATACTGTTTCCGAAAGCAATCAGTCGGTTGGTGCAGATTCGGGGCACGATGAATTTGCTAACATGTTCGATAGTATACCTCCCCGACCCGGAACTTCGAGTGGACCTCAATGTGGAAAACGTCCAGCTAACAATCCTCGTGAGCTCCAGGAACCACGGAAGAAACAAAATCCGTACCTGAATCAATCTAGCAGTATGTAACAATATGATGCTACGACTGCTACTATCCCTACCTCCCTAGTCCATTTCGAAGTTTGGAACATGCTTCGAACTTGGATTGGACAAATGTCGTTGTATCTCTTTTTCTTCTACTCTATTGGCCACATATCGAACTAAATATTTTTCTCTTTTTAGACTTGTACCATTATATATACATTATAATATTCAAAATTAGACTATTACTATTTATATACAGACTTTATCAATTATTTTCCATCCCCGCAACAACACAAACTTATACAAAATTAAGATGAACATTGGCATGGGAAACATTACCATAAGTCCGTACACTCTTCTCCACAATCTTGAAGATCCTCACTGATGTCTTCAGCCAGGTTTTCAAGCAATATTTTATGCTCCATCATGTGCTCTGTAGCTTTTTGCAGCCGCTCTATAGTATTGGTACACCGTAGTGCCCATGCCATTTCGTCTGCACTGATAAATCCCTCAAGTGCTCGAAACGCAACAAAGCTTAATGTTTCTAATTCATATTCTTCTTCTTCGCGGTGATCCTTACTATAGTAAGGTTCAAAGAGTGACAGTGCTACCTTTCGTAAATCAGGAAGTGATGAAAATGCTGAGTAGTAGTTTAATCCATAATTATCCATGTTGGTAACTTGATCCTTGGTACGGAGACCGTCAGGTTCAACATGCACATGATGTTCATCTGTAACTCTCATGAGTAAGTCAATAATAGCTGCTTGTGCAGCTTCAGCATCTTCTTCACGATCAACTTTCATGTTGTTATTGGATTGTCCCAGTTGTCCAAATCCATCCCAATCTTGTAAATCATCATCCCATAGGTTGTTGTTCTTGTTGCTGTTGCTATTTCCTTCATTTGGGCCTCCTCCTACTCCTTCATTTTGTCGAGTCTTGGCAACTGCTAGTCTTGTCTTGGCCGCCACTAATCCAGCCACTAATCGTCTTCGATCATCATGTATCCAAATTAAACGATTGGAAATTCTACTTAATTCAGCAAGCATATGGACTGGTGACATATTGGGACTCCTTGCTCCCTTGATACCCACTTTATCAAAAGATGCAGATGAAAAATGAGATGTATCTGTGAGCATAATAAATTTAGCCATGACAATATTGTTATAGTTGTCATCATTATCGTCACTGTCGCCATGATTTTCATTGTGAAGAAGTTCTTCTTTGGGTATAAGCGCTTGATCTTCAATTTCAGAAGGTAATTTATGAAAGAAATCACGTAGTACAGCGCGTCCAATGCCAACTAAACGGATTCGACTATTCAATGGGACCATTTTCTTGTTCGTTGATGCACGCATTATAGATTCCATAAAACTTGACTCATCTGTCATATCTAATCCATCATCCTGTTGTTGTAGGGAACTAATGCCCACAACAGCTGCAAGCGTTGCATACCTCCCAGGTTTATGTTCTTCTGTAGGTCGTGATACTTGTTCTTGTCCTGATACATCATCAATGATTGCAACAAGTGGTGCCGCATCTATACCAGTAATGGTGTCTACCCCAGTATTTACTTGCAAATACTTTTGATGAAGTGTTACACATTCTTCTAGCGCTTGCCATTGTAAGGGTGTTGGTGGTTCCAATGTCATTTCACCACCTATAACTAATGGACCTGCATTAGGAATAGGACCAAGGACTGGAACTGTTAAAGACCCTGGTTTGTTAGTATTGATCGGACTGTTGTTATCACCATCGTCGTTTCCTTGTTTGTTATAATTTTTGTAGCCCAGTGGCAGCATTACTACTGATTGACGACGAGAAGATGCATTTGCTAGTTTTAGCAACGGAAATGATGATGGGACCATGAGGCCATCCACTAATGGGCAGTGCAACAATGAAATTGCTGCGAAAAGAGCAGAATTAAATGTCATTTTTCGTAAAATCTGAAAAGAATTTCTTTTCTTCACCGTGGTAATGTCCATCTCGTTTCTTCTTTCGTTGCTAACTAACTAAATTGTGAACGGAATTGTTGACACTTGGAATACTTGATTTCGGTATTCGCTTACTTTTCTTGGATGATCTGTTCGGTGCTGAACCGAGCAACCAAATGTTTTGTGTATATGTGTGATGTTTTGGTTTTTCAGCTGGGTGCAGCAAGATCACAAGAAGTATGTGATGGGTTTTTGTTCTGGATTTGTCAAAAATGACATGCGAGGGTTCTGCTTTTCTGTCGACAGCAACAGAAACCGCTTCACTTCCGCGTTCACGGGTTCCCAGAATTTGAGAGACCATGTTGTGTTGTCATCAATGCCAATACCATCCAATCAGCGGAGGGAAAAATCAAAAAAATTCTCTGAGGTGGCGACCTCAAAGCAGAAGCGCAAGCAAGATCATTTTTTTCCAGATAGCTACATATCTATTTGGATCGGCGTCATGATGACGTCTCCCGGCTTGGACCACAGAACTTCGATTGAGTAGAACTTACCTGGTACGTTACCTCGTATGTACAATTGTCAATTTCCGTTACGAAATGCTACGTTAATGGGACAACCTTTTTCTATAACGCAGTGTCATCACATACAGTGCAACACAAACCTCTCAACTCCATCCTGCACACATCAGACTTTTGTAAAGCTTCCTATTTTTCTCCACAATGGCGACGGTTCTATTAAAATCAACTTTGTTAACTCTCGGTGCTACATATGTTGAAAACAAATATGTTCCATCCAACACGGATGGTCCATTTGGAACATCATCATGGATTGGATTGACACCTGCTTTATTTACGGGTATGTCCTTCTGGGCACTTACCCATGGGATGAAGGTTGGAAAAGCTCGTAACAAGTATATTGAACTAGCCAAGAAAGATGGTGAAAAAGATGTCGATGAACGATATGGTTTACCAAATTTGTATGCACAAGGAACTTCGAAACATGCTCGTGCCTTCAATTGTGTTCAGGTAAATATATAAAAATGACACCAGTTGTGTGTTGCGTTCGTTATCTGTTTAGCTATTGCGGGGTATTCGGTGTCGTCATTTGTTGCTTCGTGAGTGTGTCGCGACGTGTTCATCTAATTCGGTTCTAACAATAAAATTCTTTTGATTTGTAAAATTTTTTTGGCCCGTTATGTGCGTTTCCTCGGGGGTTTTAAAACAAACACGAATATCATCCTCTAGAGATCACATCAACATATTTTTGAAACCTTTACTGGAGCAGTGGTGGCAGGAATGGCTGGAGCTGTTAGTTATCCCATTACTACCGCTGCATCAACATTGGTGTACTTTGTTGGACGTGTATCTTTATCAAATGGATATGCTGCAGCAGATGGTGATGCAACTAAACGATACTCGTCACCCTTTGCACGATACTTTTGGTACGGACTTCTTTGTAATATTTTTCTTGGACTTATTTCATCTGCCAATATGGTTGCTGGTAAAAAAATTTTGTGGTAAATTTCGAGAAGAAGTAAGAAAAAAAAGGCAGGAGATATTTAGTGAGGTCTGGTTTACCATTCAGGTTGTTATTCTTTTTTCGTTTAAATTTGTTTACAAAAGGTTCTTAATTCGTATGTAATTTTAATCTTCGTATTGTGAAATATGGTCCTGTGTCACGTCGACACATGCGTTTTCACACTTTCTTCAACAATAGAGGTCCATTTCTTATGCACCAATAGTTTTTATCTGATTCTCCTTTCAGTGCGTCTTTCTTCTGTTTTTTTAAGGAATTGGCATGTATTGGAAATTGTGAATTTAGACAAAATTGAAAAAGCATTCAGTGTAATATACCGTCATGCTGAGAGATCCAATTCCGTACCAAAAATCCAGTCTAAGACGTTTCAATGCATGGCATATTATACAATGCTATTACTGCTGATTCCTTCAAGTCCTGCAGTACTGGAGCAAGATCTGTGTCTGGTTCAGTACTAGCTACACTCTGCAGTAAAGAGTAGATGACAATACTAAATGGGTTTGTAATGGTCAGTAAGTTTCCAAAATCTGTTCTTGTTAAAGCAAAGATCAGCCATGTAACATAAAATATCTTATTTAGTACAGAAAGAAGTGCAGTAATTTTGATAACTAACAGTTTTGTGGTTTGTTGGGATTTATGTCATCTTCATTTCACTCTCATCAACAATTAATATATAGTTAAAATTTTACATGCACTGTAGTAAGTACTCCGTAGTACTTAAAAAACTGCTTGTCATCCTGCATGACCTGGTGCCGAGCACAAACCAGAGTGATGTAGTAGTTACCAATTGCATGACTTAGCAACAGTAGCAACCTGCATACCCTGCTAAATAAAGAGAATTCAGAAAAGAGTCCATAGTGGTTGTACAGCAGCAAGAAAATCCTGATTTAATGAGCAGAGCAGGAGCAGGACTAAAAATAATTGTTGAAGGACAAAGATCATTTCACCACTGATTGATGCCAGTTGCTCATAAGTTACTGAAATAGTTCTTGCTATCAATTTACTGAGTGATCTTGAGAGAAGCTCATTCCACCATACTTAGTGGAAGAGATCTGACCCTTGTACACTCATTAAATATTAGTATTATTTATTTATTTATTTATTTATGTTGTTATCAATTTTGAGCTGGACTAATCCTAATACTTACAAATCAAAATAATCTGATTATGGTGATTGACCATTTTCACACATAACAGGGTCAACATGGATTTTGAATTATAATATCATGGGTTAATTTAGTTAGCTTGTAGACTTTTTTTACAGTTGCAATCCAGATTTGAAGATGCCAATGGTGCTATCTGATTCATTCATGAAATGGTGCTTCAAATAAATAGTGATTTGAAGTCAGAAATTTGAAACCATTCAAGTGATATACTTTGGAAATCTCTGGAATCAGGTCCTGGTGTTTGACTTCAGCAATCCTGGCAGAATCATACTAAAATTCATAATAATTGCCTTCTTCACATGGTTGTTGCTAGGAATATGTCTACAAATGTTTGGTAAATAATGTTATTCACTTGTCCTTAGGGAATGTATTTGGTGGATCACATAGCGTATAATGTATCTCTTGAGCCTCCCCCATTAATGATATGTAGTATTATACTGGTTTACCCCTTGAATAAGTTGTACTGTCCAACAATGTCAAATTGATTTATAATAACTTGTAATACATATGGCATCATACAAGAATGTATCATTGTTCCTAAATTCAATTCAATAATGTCTTATTCATTGTGTGCCTCCCAATGATCCATGCCTTAATGGGCAATTATGTGTGTTGTGTGTGGTACAGGTAGTATTCTCTGTTATATATATGGGAGGGTCTTTCTTAATATTTGCAAGGATACTCACAATATTGGTCCTCTCCTTGTTTGGCTTTCCAACTGGTTCAATCAAATTGTTTGTTGTCTATATCTTGCTTCTACATCTGATAGTGTGTGTATGATCATGGCCAAGTTTTAAGATAGTAATGCAACAATTGATTTAAAATTGAGGAGTTTGTAAACAGCTCCACTATGAGATTATCAAAAACAATTCTTTCTAATATATACCACAATCCCATATTGGCATTTCTTATGTATTAAGTCCATCAGGTCCTGTAAATAACCTGCCTTAATATGGATACAGAATTTACTTCTAATTTAAAAAGGTGTTGTTTCACACAAATATGTTCTTCAATGCTCTAAAAGTGTTGGGTGGCTTGTACTCCTCCAAGTTATGACTAATCAAATCTGCAAGTGGTGCTACTTTTGTGTTGTTTTCCTGTAGCACACCACCAGGTGTATGGGAGTAGCAGATAGTGCAATAGTCTGTTAAGATTTCTTGTGCACATACAAAAATATTTATTTCTTTATTCAGAACTTCTAAAAAATATCCATCTCCATCCTCCTTGCAAACCACAGTAGTATTAAAATGATTGTCAGAATAATTACTATATGAATTGAATACAACAATATGATGACACAATTACCTAACACTCTTACCACAAATTAGTACATCATTTTTTCCAAAATGCTAGTGAGGTCCTGTTAGCAGATCTTTCCTCATCTGTACCACCAATTGTGCAAAAGTGCTTAGCCAAATAAGCAAGGTCACACTGGTGGTATCATCAATCTGAATGGTGTAAATGCATTAAAGGAATTGAAGCCCTTCTTTGGAATGTATATCAGAATCTTCTTCACCAGTAAGAAACAATAGCTCCCCTAAGGAGTAAAAAGACATCTCTCTTGTCTTTATGAACTGCAAAGCAGCCAAAGCAGGCAGTAGCCCCATAAAAGATCTTCTTGGTTCTACAGCAATGCCCTCTTTGGTACTAATCAATAAACAACAACAATACTGTATTTTATTCAGCTTCAAATTGCATTTTAATTTTGACCATTGTTTCAAGCTTGATTTGTGCAATATTATTCTTTATTTCTGGAATCTTTGAATATGTTTTTCCTGGTGGTGGGGAGAAATTTTCTGTCTATATTCAAATGCTTAGTTTTTTAAACTAATACACTATTGTGCAATAGACAATTTTCAAATAGAAAAGGAAATTTCTAAGGCTGCTTTAAAATATATTGTACATAAAATTTTGAGCTTGAAGCAGGTTTTATTATAACAGACATTGCTTCTCTTTGATTTTTATGGAGTACTACCCACAGGGAGGATGACAGCAGACATTATTTGAAATGACTCAAATAGCAACTTATCATATTATTTAATAATATTCTGTATTTTTTATTTGAATGGACAATTCATGCTGCATATAAAAAAAGAAAAACCCACAGATATTGTATAACCACTTTGCATTGTGAAAGGCCTTATACAGACAGACAAGCAGTATACTCTACATTGGATGTCAATGTTGCTGATCTTAAGTTTAACCTTAAAATGACCAAAAAATAAGCATAATTTCAATTTTAAAAAAAATGTAGCTTATTTGCATCATGCAAGTCATCACTGTACAAACTTGATACACTTTATTTTTATTCAGTTGTGTCACATTACAAGCAACTTAGTTACTACTGTAGGACCAGGAATTAAAAAGAATTCAAATTGAAATCAGCAGGCACTTATCAAAAAAAATAGAAACCGTTTTTTGTTTTTCACCATAACCAAAAAATTATTTTTTCTTATTCTTGTTGTCATTACCCCAGCTGAGATGAAGGTCAACTCATCAAAAAATCCCCAAAAGCAGGATATTATAAAATGCAAACATGCTAATTTTATGTTTGAATATTTTGTGGAATGCTTGTTTTATAGCACCATCATAAAATAATAAGCAACATTGCAAATTTTAAGCCTAGAATTTACCAAATAAATAGGTAATCTCAAACTTGGCAAAAATCAGGCTGTCAGCCAATTCCCAATATATAGAGAGGTAAGTATCCTTGTGGCATAATTTTCTTTTGTCTGTCACTGGATGTATGGCCTTTATCTTGATTACCAGCAATGGAAAAGCTTCCCAATAACCACTCTTAATGCCATTGAGTAATTCTTAATAATTTTTAAAATTAGTACTCAATGAAATTGGAATTGTAACATTCAAAATATGGATGATTAGAGTGTCAGGTTTTCTATTAAATCAAGTCTTGTGTGAGGAATACAGGGATGAAAATATGAGGACATTGGCTGTGAAAATAGAGCATGCATTGATCAGTTGTGAGTGAAATGAGAATTAGTACTGAACAACTAGAGGAAAGATAGAGGTTTTGTATATAACAATCAGCAGAAATAGAAAATGCATTCATTTTTAAACATTTCCAAAGAATTCTTATCTTGACGTTTTAGCATAATTAATCTAAGATATTGGACATACCTGCTTCTTAATAAAAATCCCTACTATGTACTACTAGTAATCACTTGTGTCTTTGGGTCTCATGTGTCCAATTAGTCTTCATCATTGTCTTTGATTACGTTACAGCTGGAATTACTGGGCAATATATAGGATACAAAAAATGTTCTTAAAATTACACTAGTACTGCATCTGGGATGGAAATAATGCAGGATGGACATTATCAAATTCAGGAACTTTCAATAGTAAGGGGCAAGACACATTTTTTCTTAGAAACTACAAAAAATGATCTGATATCCCTTGCCCTATGCCGGTTTGCACAGCAGTCAGGTTATGACAATCAACTCAGGGATTACACAAGAGACAAGAGAAGACTTGTTTTTGGAAATGTAAATTGATTATGATTAGTTTATTGACATTCTATTTTGTAATTTGGAGGAAAGGTTTTGTAACTGGTACAACCTCCATTAATCAGCCGGACCGCCACGTAACAATATTCCTTGAGTGAAGCTGACATCACAACAATCTGCCACTCCATCATTGTCCATCTGTCCACTTCACCATTGTCTGTTCAACTGGCCCATCTGTGCATGGATGCATGCATTAGCTCTATCATTAATTGTGCCTACTTAATATGCATAAGGGATAACACTCACATAGTGGCTGTAGTGCACCCCTGACCCTAAAGACTGTTTTGTGTGGAGAGAAAATAAAAAGGAAATTGGACTGCAGCCTTCTTCCTGTATCCCACAAAGCTCAGAAACCTCACCACATATACTAAGATGGGCTCCATTGCTTAGTTTGTGCTACTGCTACCTAAAGTAATATTTCTTGGCCTTAGTAGTGATATATCATTTAATTCTACTTGGTCTCTTTGTTAATTTCCAAATTTATCTCAATTCTTGTATAGTACTGACCCTCCGTCTATCTAGTTACCTATTTAAATAGATAATTTGTATTTTTTTTTGGTTTGTTCTCCTATGCTGAGTTTGAGGAGATTACACTCCTGGTTTTGTTTCAAATGAAGAAACTAATATTTCCTTCCCACAGAAATAGGGCCTTTTTTATTTTCATAATGTGCAGCAACAACAAGGAGAATCCTGTTTTAACCAATTGAAAAATTTGATATATCTCCATCATAAAAGCAGTATTTACACCAGGTTTCTTGAAGTCTTTCTTTCTAGTATCATGATCTTAGATATTATTTCAGTATTGTACTAGTCCTCTACCATAAGAAAACATAAGTCCTTATCTAGTAAGCAAATAGAAGAACAAGAACTATATCATGATCCTTTTTCAGTATGGTGTGTGCAGCATCACCAAAAATTAAAAGAATGCTCCCTTAAAGGTACAACTTGTGCCTTTTGTAGATCACAGTGATGCTTCTTATTGGAAACTGTTCTTTATGATCAGGTCCATAATACACAAACAAATGTTAAAATCATCTGTTTACTACTTCTGTGTATGTTATCCTTTTAGTAGACTTTCTTCCATTCCATACGTCAAACTAGTTTTTTTAATAACTGTGCACTTACTTTTATGAATATCATATTGGAACCAATAGTAGCATAGAACCAATAGTAGCAAAACCAAACCAGTTTCTGAAGACCTTTGCTGCAGACAATGGAGGCCTCTACTAGTAAATTAATTTATGATACACAAAATTTAGATACCTTTAGTTGACTGGCCAGCTGCTCTAGACTACAAACATCATTTATTGCATCAAGTGAATTCAAATATCTACCTGCAGAGTTTCAATAGTTCTCCCTCATGGTGATAAAAATTTATAGAAGTTTCCCACAGAAATACAAAATGTACTCTAAATGCTGAAAGTGATATTTTTATCTTTTCCTTTCTTACTTACACATACACTTATTCCTTTCTAAACCATTGAAAGTGCTGGATGATGTATGGTTTCCACAGGGAATGGGGAATGGCAGTGGGCACTACCAAATTGCATCTGCTTTTTAGAATTGCAACATTTCTTGAACTCTTCTTTTAACCAATCTCATTATTAGTATTCACTGTTGCACCTGGTGGGGTGGCTTGGTGTTACTCCTTACAACCAGCAGGACCATAAGAAAATAAAAGCTCCACCAGTAACCAAACATATCTATACTTTAATTCTTATGACTGATCAGGACAAGTAGGAATGGTGAACTTGATACTTTGCTATTTAGTATCCTGCAGGAGTAAAAGTCCAGCATTTCCGAGAGGGATCCCCTTGAAATAAGTAACAGCATGAGTGGTCAGTTTCCAACCCTGTCAGCCACCTTATAGTAGTCAGTATTAATAGATGATGTTATTTGGAGCCCATGAAAAGTAAGACCATACGCATGTTATTATTGTCAAGCACCCCCCTAAAAGAAGCGACGGCCTGACACATCTTGCGAGACAAAGAATAGTTTCTATGAGTTATACATAAGAAGGCACCGCATTCACCAGACGAGATTCAGTGTGAAGTCAAACAGGTCGAATTCTACTTGGTATTATATTTTATGCATGCTACATCTAAAAACAACCAATCGGTTGTGCATGTACGACCCCTCCCCACCAAGTGGTTTATTGGCCACCTTTATTGTTGAGGTAATCGTCGAGCTGACAGTTGCATTCGTAATCTTCGAAGAACTGCTTGTAGTAGCCACAAACATCTGACAATTCCTGATTTGGCATAACGTTTCCGGCGTACATGTATGTCAAGCTTCCAATAAACAAAGCAAGGGATAGGATTGTGCCCGTTGCCACTCCAACGATCTTCCATGTGTTGGCCTGAATCCACATTGAAAAGCAAGGTATGCCGACAACAAAACCTGCAACTAATCCACCCAGGTGTGCAGCCCAGTCGACTGGTAGAAATAAGGGAAGGATGCAAATTAGAGTTCGTATTTTTCAACTCACAGGGAAAAGGTAACACTAACTGAACTTACCAAAAGGAATGAAGCTGAAAAGCATCACGACTGTCACTGCACAAGTTACAGCACTGCATTGCTCTTGACGAACTTTATGTCCAATTCGTTCCTGTTTGGTTTTGTTGCGCTCAAAATAGCGTCTGAAGTACAGCAAAAGAATTTGACTTGAGGCATTGAAACTAATTAAAGACAGACTTGAAAAAAGGTCCTGAAATCTTGTTGTTGTTGACTTACACAATAACTTCTGCTAGCTTTCCTCCAAAAATCCCCATGACAGCACCAGAAGATCCAACCGAAATAGTGTCTGGCATCGCAACTACACTCAGAATTGAAGAGCCAATTGCACTTGAAAGGTAGATAATCAGCCACACCTTGGTTCCCCATTCACGTTCAAAGAAAGCACATAGATCAACTTGCACTGCTACATTAGCGAGCAGATGGACGATACCAGCATGCAAGAAAATTGGGGTGACCAGTCTCCACCATTCTCCATCATCCAGGATGTTCACTGAATTTTTGCCACCCCATTCGGATAGAGCATCAGGATACGGTCCAATCATTGGGTTTAAAGAAAGAGGAGCAACTCCACATTGGGCCATCATGAGGAAGAGAACGCCAGTCTGAACCAGTGCAAAGCCAATAGCACCAAATCCGTATTTCTGCTGAACAATATAAACAGATTCCCCACGGGACGAGACTTCATCCAAACTGACATCTTCATCGTCTGCAAGCTCTCGGTTTTGCTCAGCAAAGACTCTCTGCTTTCTAGCCTCACTCCACTCATGCCGAGCCTTAGCATGATCTGGGATTTTCTTCACCAATGAGATATCCGGCTCTTCACTTTTTTTCTGTTCTCCTATGGTTATGCCAGGAAGCACCGCTTGAACATCTGACCAGGGCCGATAGTTTGTCGTCGGTGCTGAACTCTGAATATGAGTCGCGGTTGTCATTTCGACGTCCATAACGATGGATTCCTCGCGTAAATTTGATGCCATGGTGAACGACTCGATTAATCAATCACAATGGGAACACTTACTGTGTCAAAAGATGATACCAAGAAAGCCAGAAGTTGTTTGCAAGCAATGTCTTGATGTAGAAGAAGCAGTGCAGTCCTCTCTCTAGTAGAGGCTAGTGTGTCGTTCTCTAGAGAGAAAGGACCTCCATCGGTAGTCCTAGTCCTACTCTAAAGTAGTTAGAAACCAAAAAATCTCTTCGCATATTTTTCTTAAAATGGAAGCATTGAGTACTGATGGCGTTGAATTATACGGTTTCGTGGAATATATTACATTTTTCTTATTCATATCTGAAAATAGTATAGATGATGGAATGGTGATATGCCATGGTTGTACATTCATTATTATACATACCTTATATTTTATATGTAAATGCGTTCAACGGCTTCGACGATCCGTTTAGTGTAGGAATACCAGTACCTGGTACAGGTACCCCAGGTGGAACCTCAGCTTTCTGAAATACAAATTCTTCGAAAAAAGCCACCAAGGTCGACTACTAGAGGCCAGAATATAAAAGCAAAAGGGACGCTATTCGAACTACTTCACCTGTTGTACGTAGATGACGGACTCTTCCTCTTCGAAACCAAGGAAGACATGATGAAAGCAGCAAATTTACTCTACCACCACTTCAAAATATTTGGACTCAAGATGCACATTGGGAAAGACAACAAAAAGTCTAAAACAGAAGCCATGT
>WKLE02002754.1:0-14365 GCA_014885115.2 Asterionellopsis glacialis
ATATTGTCACCAACATCTTCGGACGAGGTAACAATTCCCACACATTCCCATTTTCTGAATTCTTTTTGCATTCCACAGAAATTTAACGTTTTTGTAACTGGATTATTTTCGATTGTAACTTCTCTTTTCTCCCCAAATTTTCCCCACCCCAGTCCTTGTTCACATTAATTTCTGAATTGTCTGAAACACATGCAATGTGTTTCACATGGTCGAATATTATATCTAAGTTCATGTATGTTCAATAAAAATTTCAAATTCTTTTACTCTTGTGTTTATTGAAATTTTGCAATCAACGACAATCGGCTTCATCATTGTTGATTCGCAATCAACGACAATCGGCTCCATCATTGTGAATTCACAATCGATGTCAATCGGCTTCATCATTGTCGATTTGTAAGGTCTTTAGATCATTGCAACATCATCACAACGTTGCTGCACATCTTTGATTTCCATATTATGTAAGTCATCCATCATCTATTACAATTATTACAAATAATGTCCAAAATTGTCGTGCACAACAATGTCCTTTATTTCTATTGTTACGATTATTGTCAGGAGATTGTTTGCTATTTCTCTCATCATGTTTTTCATTCAAGATCATCATTTAATAGAAGAAGAAACTGGTTCTAGATCTTATAATTCTAGAATGTTTGCTATTTTTGTCATTTTATGTCATGTACTAACTCCTTTTTTTTTCATGCATGTATCAATTCCTTAACTTCTTCAAAGATGGTCTTCAAATTTGTCTAATTTTTCATTGGAAAACAAACGTTGCTCTCAAAAAGAGCGTTCATGTCAAAAACAAAAGGTTGATAATAGTTTCAGGTGTTCCTCTTTCTAGGGTTGATGCAGTAGGCGAGTTGCGAGACTAGCGCGATATGTCAATCAACCGTAGTACGGACGGACCATGATGCGATGACGTCACTGACCGGACAGACGTGATGATGCGATGATGTCATCATATGGACAGACAAGATGACATGATGACATCATCAAGCGGACAGACGCAAACGCGCAGTGACGCACAACGTTCTTGCGGACGCTGACGTCATGAGCGAAACACATTGAAATCCACTCCACAGCAGAACATGGTGACGTGCCTGACACAGAGCGTTCCGATTGGCTGGCTTGGGGAGTTCGGTTAACATGTTAAAACCAAACTCCGTTGGAAACCGAACTCTAAGTAGATCCGCCGTAGGATCCCGTACTGATTTTGGGTCGCAAAGACAAATCGGTGAATTGTCGGGTATTTTACTTAAATTCTAAAATAGCTCATAATTTATTCACTCCAATAAACTCTACTTCATTTTCATCTATTTTCACCTTCTTTTCAATATTGCTGCCAGCATAGTGCAGTTGAACTGGTTGCTTTGTCTTCGAATTTGTCTAATTTGTCATTGGCCAACAAACGTTTCTTTCTAAAAAGATTGTTCCTTTCAAAAACAAAAGGCTGATAATAGCTTCAGGTGTTCCTCTTTCTAGGGTTGAACTGGTTGCTTACTTCATTATTCAAAACAAAAACAAAAGGTTGATTATAGTTTCAGGTGTTCCTCTTTCTAGGGTTGAACTGGTTACTTACTTCACCATTTTTGTTGGCATATAATAGTTTCAGGTGTTCCTCTTTCTAGGGTTGAACTGGTTACAACACCCTTTGAAGCTTTTATTTTGACCGGAACAAATACCCTGAAGAAATTGAAATGCTAGTCACAAGAGGTGATCCATGAAGAGAAAACTCATTCATGAATGCATGTACTCCAAAGAGGGTGTTCCCCTATATCATCACTTTGTGTACTAACCAACAAGGAGTACTTGTTTCTAACATTGACCATCCATGGTCTTCTTCCAATGTAATGATGAAAGCATTAACTACTGCTGCCACCATGGTAGGTCTGGATCATTGGACAAACAATTTAAGTCTTGACAAATGTTCTGGATTTCAGGTGGGTTTTCACAATTATGATTTTAGTACAAGAGACCTTCATACTGAACCAGATGACTCATATATGGTGATAATAAGTCCAGACAATGTTGATGCTGACATCAGACCTTGTTTTACAATGGGACCATCTGACTTTCTTGCCACGTATATTGTTACCTCACAAACATATTCACCATCAACATAGTACCTCTGATGAATTATTATGGCTTCACATGCTGATGTATATTTCTTAATGATGGTACGACTGTCATCTTTGTTCAATTGAGAATTAAGAGAGGCTTCTGTACAACAAAGGTCAGATATCAATTGATCCTTTTCTCTCTGACCACTTAGGATATCTTCATTTTTGATTATAATTGGACAGGTATTCCTGGAATGTCCTTTACCATTACAAATAGGACAAATCTTTGAAGTTGTGTTTCAACTATTGATTAATGTGGGTTCCTTATGACCCTGATTATTTTGAGTACTTGACACAGACAGAAATTTTTTCTGCAATGAACGTTTGTTATTATTCTTGATGATCTCTTGACGACCCCTTTTCTGGAGAGCAGTACGACAATTGGTAATGTTCTTGTTGACAGATTGTAAACGGTTATTTCGATTTGCAACTGGCTTCTGTTGAAATAGATCTTCAGGCTGTATTAAAATTGAAATTTTGTATTACTACAATGAAGAGCAATCATTTCTTTAATGTGACAAATCAGGGTAGTCAATCCTTCCTTATCATTCTGTAAGCATCTTACCAAATCAGTACATGCAGTAGGCGAGTCGCGAGACTCGCGCGATATGTCAATCAACCATAGTACGGACGGACCGTGATGCGATGACATCACGGACCGGACAGATGTGATGATGTGATGACGTCATCACATGGACGGACTAGATGACGTGATGATGTCAATGAGCAAACAGATGCAAACGCGCGGTGACGCACAGCATTATTGTGAACACTGATGTCACACGCAAAGTGTATCGAATTCCACTCTGCAGCAGAACACGGTGACGCGCCTGACTCGGAGATTTCCGATTGGCTGGCTCGGGGAGTTCGGTTCACATGTTAAAACCAAACTCCATTGGAAACCGAACTCTAAGTAGATCTGTCTTAGGATCCCGTACTGCTTTTGGGTTGCAAAGACGAATCGGTGAATTGTCGGATATTTTTAGTTAAGCTCTAAAATTGCTCACAATTTATTCACTCCAATAAACTCTACTTCATTTTCATCATTTTCACCTTACTTTTCAATATTGCTGCCAGCATAGTGCAGTACAGTTTTTGGTAGCTTCAGAAAAAAGATTAATGCTACTTTCACTTGAAAAATCTCAATTAAATTTTTTTTCACTTGACCATTCTCGATTGATATTATTTTGTGGATGACATTCTGTTCCACAAATATTTTCATTAATGGAATCATCATCATCAACAATCAATATGAATACGGGGAATCGATTGGTGTCCCTAGATGGTGCCAAGAAGAGGTTTATTGTCATGTTCTTGTGTGAAAGGAGTCGTCTTGTCGTGACAGCGCCATGGTCGCTGTTTTTTTTCGTTGTCGATTCGATCAGTCTAGTCTGTTTTCATACCGTAATCGGACGTTATATGGCGGTTATCATCTTTTTTTCGCGAGCTTTCTAAAATTCGAGCTCAATTTAGTCCATCCTTCCATCCGGAAAATGCTTTATTTGCGAGCTCTCCAAAATTCGACTTCACTTTAGCCTAACCGTCCATCCGAAAAATGCAAAAAAGAATGCCTTTTATCTTCGTTCTGTGATGTTCCAACAACAATCCGAGGCTTCAGAGGTGTTTTTTTTACATGTGGGAGGAGGTTTGGTGCGGTGGTCCTTTCAAAATCGGGGTTCCGATATTTCGATCTTGGCGCGGCGAGGGGTACGTTTTTCGTTGCAAATGGTCTTACGCATTTCTATTGGTTGAATTTAGCGCCTTAGGGAACTTTTCCCCTGAGCATTAGGACTATTGCAGAGAATTCAGCAATAAATAATGAGCTAACATAGTTTAAACTTCTAAAATAATAAATAAATCATGTTTGAAGTGTCTCTATTTGGGTAACATTTTATTCACCAATGTTTTGGCTAAGGGCATCAGTTTGTTCATCAGTGATATTCTTGATCTCATCTGAGAGATGAAGATTGTCTTGGAGGACTTCAAGAATGTTTTATAAAATGGAAGCTACTAACTCGGGGATGGTTCAAATCCAAGCCCTGAGGTTCAAGCTGTATTACAACCCCACTTGTGATACATTGAGTTTCGGAGCCTTATGATGAATATGGCTGAGGTGTAACAGAGGAAGTTGTTGAGTAATAGGTCGAGTTGGGAGTAGTAAGATATAAGATTGTGAGCGGATTTGTTTGAGCCACTTATTGAGTTTTCTACTACCTTCCAGCGGTTGACTACATAATAAATGTCTGCTTCTTTTCCTCCTGAAGCCACTGCTTGAAAATTAGAGGATTGTCGGAAAGTCCAGAAGACGTTATACTTTTCTTCGCTATCTTTTATTGACGTAACATCTGGTGGAAATAAGCCTTGGCGACATTTTAAGATGTCTCCGAGTATTGAGTGGAGTTCTCAGCAAGAATTGTTGCTATTTTAATTTGGGACTACGAAAAGAGCTTAAAATGTGCAAAATAGCTCCAGGAACACTCTCCTCCTTTCTGCTGATGATTGTGAAATTATATTTAAATAAAGTACACTGACTCGAGAAGATTCTGAAAGCACATGGGTGATAATAATTTAAACGCAAGTACAATATTAATATTGTAAACTAGAAATCCAAGAAGGGCTCGGAAATGAAAAATTACAGAATTAGATTAACATAAAGACCATTAGCTTTAACATTTTGTTAAGAAATAAACTTAGTACCATGAGTCATCCTCATCTACAACTTTAACCGGCTTAGGTTTTGGTTTTGATTTCGGCAATGATCGTGTGGATGTCTTCTTTGTATCACCTGCCTGTCTATAATCATCCATATGCCTCTTTTTATTTGGTTCTTGTTCTTGTCTGTTGGTTCGATAACTGGTGTTGTTTACGTTTCGATCTACTCGATTCTTTACACGAAGTTTTTTCCTTGTTGACAAGTTTGTACTATCATCATGATCGTTCTTGTTGCTTCTTAGCTGTTTTTCTTGTTCTATCGTTGCTTTCTCTAGAATCATGTACTGCAACCAACGTAAGTCTTGTTGTCCAGTCTTTATTACAATACTTTGTGATCTCCGCAAACCCAAATGCTTTGTTGCTGATTTGTTACCACTTAAAACCCATGCCTGAGTACGTCCCTTGGGACATGTTTCTCTTAAAAATGATCTTAAAGATTCCCAACTATTATGATCATCTTCACTTAATCGTACACCCCATGGTGGATTTGTCATGACCCAAACTTGTTCCTTCTTACTTTTTGTTGATGGTGACTTTGATGGGAATTGCACATCACAGCAATCACCTTGACTTACTTGTACGGCATGGCTTAATCCTGCCTTGGTCAAACTTGCTTCTAGCAAATCTAATGCACCGTCGTGGATATCATTTGCAACGATGTCAACATTTTGAAAATTTCGCATTCCCTCCTTTACACGTTGTGTCGCATCTATTAACATATCTTTCCATATTTGTGTAATGTCATTATCATCATCATCCTGTTTCCATCGTAAGACAGGTGGCATTTGAAATCCAGGTACACCACATTTAATTCTCATCAATCCCGGTGCAACATCTGCTACCATCATGGCAGCTTCAATAATAAGTGATCCACTACCACACATTGGATCCACTAAACAGATCTTGTTCTTGTTGCCATCATCTTGTGTGAGATGAAGTAATGCTTCATCAAATTTCGATGATAATAATAATCCTGCAGCTAAACTTTCTTTCATAGCAGCCTTATGAACAGCATTGCCTGCTCTATACCCACGTTTATGCAAGCTACCTGGTGGATGCAAGCTTCTGTACAAGGTCATATCAGCAGTATTATCACGTTCAGGCCGTCCAAAGAAAATACTTACCAATGGTACGTCTGCTTGGTCGGTATCTACATTAGGACGTTCGTTGTCATCACGTAAATCACGTACTTGATCGACCAATGCATTTTTAATCGTCAAGGCTGTATAATGTGAATGTGATATATCTTTAGGGACACGCCCGTTTAATATCACCTTACTACTCAATGTTAACATCCCACCCTTTCCGTTCCCTAAAAGTTGTTTGACATTTACAGTAGAACGGATAGCCTCATATACATCATCACGTGTTTGTATGTTTGGTATTTCACCTACAATCAGTTCCAATATTTGATGTGCTGTACGTATCCAAAGTAGAGCGCGTAACCCAACATGTGGATTGGATGGTGAATTTGTAAATGACACAGCTGCGTTACCTAATGGCTCAATGTTTGTTGCACCTAATTGTTCTAATTCCATTGCCAATACGTTGGATAATCCTGGAATGCACGTTGCTAAGTATTCTTTTACCATACCATTATTTTTATCATTATATTGCTGTTCATCATGAGAATAGTCATTCATACGATCATTATCATAATCACTATCATCATACAAACGAAGAAAAGAACTTTTTCTTGCTTGATGCAGTGATGTTATTGTTTGCGATTTTGATGGGGTGTTCAAAACAATACCAAACCCATCAATTCCCTGTAATGTGAGAAGGAAGAAGAACAGACATGATATATAGCACAGTGATGATTCAATCATTGCGCTCCTCGCTTGATATGGTGTATAGTTTGGGCCGACAATCAGTGATGAAGAGACGATAAGATAATGATCAAACAGTGAACACATCATCACACCCAATCACATCATCAAAAAGAACAGAAGATTTTGTGTTTGTTCTGATGGGTCGTCAAGGCTCAAGTCTCATGTGGAAGGATAGATGGACAGACATTCAAGCGCAGATCTCCACGCGGCTGCCATTTCGACTCCAGTCGTGCATAGAAATGAAGCGCGTCATTGATTGTCTTTTATAATAATATATAAAAAGGAGTAATATATTAAATTGCCCATGTGTCAACCGGGAGAACTACCCAAAAAATGTGTTTTTGCCAGCTGGAAGTAACATCCAATGAAAAAGTTGGGAAGCTTTCGAAATGCTCCAATAGAAATGCCGGAATATCACTCCAAAAGGTGAAAACAGACGGAGAATGTATTTGAAGTAAGTACGCACGGACGTTTTTGTACTAAATAACTCCTATCATACTTCAAGAATAGACTGTTCAACCATGTTCGTCATGGAAGTGAAGAATGTGGGAACACCATATATGTCTTTGCTACGCTGAAATCCAGTAAAGGTAGAATGTCTCTTCAAGACCATAGAACATGAGGAACACAGGCGCAACCACGGTTCGGTTTTTTTGGGATGTCAAGCGCTCAAGCAAAGTGACACCCGAAACCATCACCCATCACATTATTTTTTTTCCCTCCCTTCGAGAACAGCACTCTCAAACTCTCTAGACATTACTGCGACATCAGAAAACACTAGACAAACCAAACCCGAAGCCCAACGTCAATCCACGACACTCACTTTCATTTATTACACATACTTACTACATCCAGACGCTCAATCGTAAAGAAGCAATCCCTCAAGAATCCTTTCTCAGTTGGAAATCTTTTTCTCCGACAAATATCACTAAAGACTACAAGTACCTATAGTGCACCTACAAGATTATCATCGCAACCAAGCAACTATTTACTTATCTATCTACAAAATCAATCATGAGTAACATGGCATCTTACTCTTCTACAACTCGTGTCATGGCATCGGCAATGACTCGACGTATGGCAGCAAAAGCATTCGTGGCCTCCTCCGTGAATCGTATTGGAGGTAGCGTTGTACAACAACATCGATCTCTTCAAACCAAGACGGTTACTTCTAATAGTAAGCCACCTTTACCTCATTTTTCCTATGCAAGTCCCGAATCAGACTTTTGTGGTAGTTTGTCTTCTTCAACATTACAAGCACATTACCGTCGTCATCAAGCTACTAGTACTTTTCCATTATCTACTGGTACTACCAATGTCGAAGGAGGTGAATGGTCACATAAACTTTCTTTTGCATCACCTGAGTCTGATTTTACATCACGAGGAAATGTTGCGAAGGATCAAGAGGAGGAAGAATGGTCTCGTACATTATCATTTGGATCACCAGAATCTGATTTTGTAGGAGCTCAACAGGAAGTCGGGAAGAAACCCGAATGGTCCAACAAACTTTCATTTGCATCACCTGAAGAAGACTTTACCTATCAAGCGGAACGAGTTCCACAACAAGAAGGAGAATGGTCGCAAACCATGTCATTTGCATCACCTGAATCTGATTTTGTATCATCATTATTGTCTCAAGAAAATGTTGTTACAAAAGAAGATTTTATTGACCATGTGGAGAAAAAGTCACATTATCGTGATTCTATGGCGTATGCACTTGCACATGCCGCGCCTGAATCAGATTTTACATCACCACATGTACAACAATTGTTAAATGAACGGCAAAAGGAACAACTTGCACATGTTGACCAACAATATCAACAACAGCTTTCTTCTTCATCCAACATGAAAAAGGATATGATGGTACAAAAGGCAGACATCCCATTACCATCTACCTTACAAGAAGCCGAGGCTGAAACAGATCGCGCTGTCGTTATTACCAAGGCAACGCATCCATTCAATATAGTAGATGTCAATGATGCATGGGTAGGATTATGTGGTTATACCAAGGAAGAATCACGTCATCGAACTTTGGGTGACTTGCTTCAAGGTGATGAAACCGATACGGATGCATTGCATGCTATGGTTGGACAATTACTTCATGGTCAAGAATCAAGACCAACGGTTGTTACCAATTATACCAAGACAGGACGTAAATTTACGAATCGTATCCGTGCAGGACAATTAAAAGATGCCAAAGGTGAAATAACACATTTTGTTGGTGTGTTACAAGAAGTGAAGGAAGAATTAGATCATTTTGAAGGTAAAATGAAGAAGAACCAAAAGATGTAATGGCTACCTACTAATCCCAGGGGCGACATCACAAATTTAGATTTACAACAAAGCGCAATACATGAGACACATACACCAAAGTATAGATATTTGTGCAACATCACACACATTATAGTACTCTAGAGAATTTTGCATGATTTGCTACAGAATGATTTGGTTATACAGGCACATCTTCTTCATTGTAATTTTTTTCTGTTGTCGGAGTTTATTGATATCAATCTGTTTCTTTGATGCTTTGTTGAAGATCTATCTTTCTATAGAATCTAGGAATATTAATCTTAAAAGGATTGATCCATCACTCTTACTGTTTCTGTGCAACCAGCGGGATTGACACCACTTGTCAATACTAAGACTTTCTTTCAAAGGACCCGCGGAGAAAGTGTAGGGACTGTTTGAATATTCCCAGCTTAACGCCAAGGTCATGCTGACCTTAATCCTTGACAAGGGGCAGCGCCCCTTGCTGCTCAGGCACCTTTCCGTTAACAGTAGAGCATCGACGGCCATGAGTGCGGAGGCCATGGAGTTTTTGAACACCTACCATCATGAGTCTATACGCACACAGTCTTTTACACGTACATATCCGTTTGTTGCTCTATAATTCCTCACTACTGGTTTGTTCCCTCAGTGCACTGCCCATGGCATCAGCGTGCAGCACTGCACTAATTAAAGCTCTCTTGAAGTCAGAACGATACTTAATCGCACTCATCGTATCTTCAATATTTGATCTGGCAATACTGCTCTCAGCAAGATTCTGGTTGGCTAAGGCTTTTCTCTTCTCCTCTAGCATTGTATCATCATCCTTCAACGTCGTTGGGAACCCATCAAGATGATCTCGAGCGCTTATAACAAACCTTTCCAAGTCAGCCAGTGCCAAGGTTTTCATATGTGTTTCAGCTAGTATCTGATATTCACCGAGTGGCATATTTGAATGCCATATACTTTTGAGTAATTCGCTTGTTGGATTTATAGCCGCTACGCCATCTGGAAATAAAACAAAGGCAAAGTTATCTCCAGTTTTTGATCGATAATTCCAAATGGAAGGCCAATCTTCGACAAAGCCATAGTCACGATACATTGTAGAGGCAGTTTTAATGCCATAGGATAAATATAGTTGCTCACCCTTGCGTATTGGTCCGCCAACAACAAGAAGCTGTACACCGTCCTCTACAATACTTAGTTTTGCGTTCCTTTTCCCGTTATGATGGTTCAATAGATCATAGATTGGGGTCATACCAACCTCGTTAGCGCGAGAAATGAAAGCAACGAGTGCTTTCATTGCCCCATCATCGAGAGGCCCGTCGCAAGTTTGCTGGAACCAGCGTATATGCCTCATTGTATCTTGACTCGGCGGTACGTTTTGCAGCTCATCTACGGCAGCCTGACTCCACATTGCCGGCAGGCGAGGCAGCTCGATATGATTTAAATACGGATACCACAAACTATCAGCTCCAAGACGAATCTCATCTGCCATATCCTGCACGACCTTGCACATATCAGCTTCACTTTTCATTTGATTGTTCATATCAGAACTACCAATTATGAGCTTCCAGGGACAGAACAGTAACTGGGCTCCAACTTCAATGTCATCCATTGCAACCATGCCACGTATTCCATTGCTCATTCCGACCTTGATGCGTGGGTCGATTCGACCGCCATGTTTCGTTGTCCAATTGACTAGCCTTGCAAAGCCTTCGTCATTTGCACCGTTCGCACTTTCATCACTGATTGCTTGTATCCTTACAATGGTGATGAAGAATGCCAGTAATAGAGAGAGAAGCGCCATGTGACAGAGTGGATTCCTTATTCCTAAAGTGACACTGACCGAACTAAGGATATAAGCTCTTTGTCTGCATCAAAAAGGTGTGAAAATTAGAGATTTGACGAGAAGGAAGTTGAAAGTGTAGCTGCTAGACTACCTGAGGCTCTGAGACAAAACATCAACGGAAGAATGTTTGATTTGTGTCACGTAGACCTCGTACCAGAAAGCTTTAACACGTAAATCGTGGTATATATTTTTTTGCGGGTTCCTTAATCATTGTTGTGGTGATCGAAGATGGGGAGTGGCTAAGTACAACACATACACACGAGGTCACTCGACAACACCACTTCTTAATTTTCTTCACAACCAAACCGATTCATCGTTACTTTGTTCTTTACACTCACATCGAATAGACTAGCGAATCCAAATCAGATACCTCCTAATAATCACATGAAGCACGAGAAATCAACATGTAGGGCGCCTTCCCAAAAATTTGAGCATGAGGATTTTCGATACAGCTTTTTGGCACTGGTTTTACGTGAGACAAACAAAACTTTCTTCGGAAACAAATTTTTAGCAATAGGTGGTCCCGACAGACACATTAGCCCGAATAAGCTACCAGGAACGAATCCATAAATATAATATTTTTATTACTTTGGTCCATACAGTAAGTACAGATAATAAAATTTATAATATTTTTGATACTGCGTACTCAAAGATTCTGACTTCTTGAAGGTATCTACTACCAGTTACTTAAGTACTCACGGCTACATCGTACCTGGTACACTGACTGTAGTCTGTATCACACATTCAGCTTGTACCAGGTACTTGTCACCAGATACACTGTATGACCTACAGTACTGTCGTATTTACCTGCTGGTACAACCGAGCCCGACCAGTCCTTTGCCTGCAGTAGCTGACATGTACCTGGTACCTGTAGTCCTACATAAGCATTTCCGGATAATTTTGATAGGGCTAAGTAAGTATAAACCTACGAGTAAAAAGCACGATTAGACAATCACGAAAACGAAGCAACCACGATAAGTACCGTTACTGGTACCTGGCAGGATTGAAAACGGCGCCACAAATACCGTAATTTATTGCATACTTTACATACCAAATCGGTCATTATTCTTTCTGGACTTTCTTCAGAGCTAACCTTGATTGAACCAGCAGCAAAGAACCTGACATTGACACACCGAATATGTCTCGCCTTCACTTCTTTCCTCTCTTAATCTCCATTCTTGTAACAGGTTGTAACCTAGTTCATGCCCGCAAGGAAAAACCGCGTGGTAAACCCGGTCGTCCCCACTTGTTTAACCCTGGGAACGGGGGAAACAGGGGGAGGTGCACTGATCTGGTCGACAGCACGACTTGTGATGCAGATGATAAATGCCAGTGGTGCAATACGAATACTACAGACGGTAAATGTGTCCGTAAGAAAGGTACTTGTTGTAGGGCTGCCACAGAGGAAGCAACCTGTGAAGGCAACGGAGAAACTTGTGTTTGGTGGACAAGTTCATTCGATGGTGTGACTACTGTCGGCGAATGTAAAGATGTCAAATGTAAACATATAACCAACCAAACTATTTGTGAAGATACCATTCCCTACTGTGGATGGCTAACAAGTGGTGAATGTGTGTGGGTAAGGCCAGGCATGTAGTGGAAAGGTCATTCCGCCGGCTTGATTTTTGGAAGGTGGCATTTAGTTTAGATTTTCGTAGAAGAAAGGCTCCCACAGAAATATGAAGTCATCCCATGCTTTCAAATCCAAAACAGGAACATGATCAACCCTATTCAATGAGGCGAATGAGTACAGGAATAGGACTTTATAGTTAGTATGCAACTCAAGAATTAGTAATTAAATATATCAGCTATCAAGGTATCTACTAGAATCAAATTCTGCATCGAACATCACAGATAGTCAGTTGGTAGTGTTATCTTTATTTTCTAGCGAGCTTGAGCTGATGATAAATTTCAAATCTGTTAGTAATTTTTACAACACTTTGGCGTTCATATTTCTGTCTTTTGTGTTTCACGCAAACGTTTCCTACAAACTTTTGCCCTGTTGCCTCTCAAGTCAAAATTATTTCAGATATTCTTGCATTTAGCGAAAATGATAGCAGCTCGACGTCTTTCTCTCGGTTTTTGTTTACCAACACCCCCTCATCCTCCATTAGCCTCTCTAGGCAAATGCACAGGAAGGTACCTGTTCCTGGTACCGTGCTACTGTACCAGGTACGCACGTGCTGGAGGCCATATTTTTGGTGAATAGAATATCATAGGGCGCAAGCATGATAGCAAATACTTATAAGCCCCCTGATTTTAAAATGACTTGAAAACCCACGATTCAAGTAACTGGTGTAATCACGATCTCTTTGGTGCAAAAAGCCTCACTCCACAAAAAAATGTACTTTGCAGGTGTACACTTCTTGTCTGATAAAAGTATAGAAACCGGTCATTACATTATTTAACCGTCTTCCTTCGGAGCAACATAAAAATTGAATCCATGAAGAACCTAACATTGACGCATATTTGTCACTGTAAGTATCATGCCTAGACTTCGTTTCTTTCTTCTCTTTGCTGTCACTCTCCTTGCGATAGATTGTACCTTGGTTCACGCGAAAAAGAAACGGAAGCCCAAAAACTATAGGGGGAAGTGCAAACAACTCGAAAATAGCACAGCATGTGCTGCAAATGATAAATGCCAGTGGTGTGATACTGATACAAGCACTTCAGAAGGTGAATGCGTCCGCAACAATAAAAGGAAGACTTGTTGCAAGTCGGCCACAAATGATGGTACATGTACCAACAATGGACCAACTTGTGTTTGGTGGACAAGTTCATTCGATGGTGGTGTGACTACTGTCGGCGAATGTAAAGATGTCAAATGTAAACATATCTACAATGAGACCATTTGTGCAAGTGATGAGATTCCATATTGTGGATGGCAAACAACTGATGAATGTGTGCGGGTAAGGCCAGGCATGTGGTAGAAGAATCGATTTTTTTGCAAGGTGATATAGTGACTGTTCAGAAAGAGTGTACTGGTACTACTTTGCAACAGTAGAAGATTGAATATTGTACACGAAATCTATTCTAGTTTGCACAAAAATCGAACTCCCTGCTCAAGTCAAAGACATATGAGGATGATGAAACGTTGAATTGGAGTACTGAACATTCCAGTATTGAAGAGTTAATCACTATTGCACGCAACTTCTTTTATAAGTATTATAGTATTCCAATACTGTGCAACAATATCTTTTAAAATCTCTTCTTTGTACCTTCCATTTTTTTCTTTATCTAAACAGTCTATTCATTTTCATTATGTTTCAATAGACTATGTCAACATCATGTTGTGATGATCTCTAAGAGTTTCGTAGGACTAGTCCTACCGTGGACTGAGTACAGAGAGTAAGTCTACAGTGTACCTACATCATACACGACACGACACGTCCGAAGACCTTGGAACGATGGTCGTTTATACAGCTATACATATTTTAGAGCAATTCAAGGACCTTGCCAAAAATGATAAAGACAAGATTTGTGTCCAACTCATGTGCAATGATGTATGTGTTGCAGTTGTAGCACTGTTTGTTATTAATTGTATTATATAACATAAATTGGTACCTTGGTACCTCAATTTTCCG
>WKLE02002756.1:26632-45349 GCA_014885115.2 Asterionellopsis glacialis
TCTAGAGAGGTCCTTTCTCAATATTGAAAATTGGGAGAAACTGTTGCGAGCAATACATAATTACATGGGACAATCATCCGTGATGCAACTTCATCATAATATTGAATTAAATCTATTGCTTTCTTTATTGTAATTAGAAGCATGGTACATAGTGTACTTCCTCAATTTGACTTCTTTAGGGTGACCAGGGTTTAATGGCCATGAGAGCATAAAGGAGACCGACAAAGATTATTGAAACAACATTACTTAAACGTCGAAGAGTCAGAACTTTGGGGAAGTCTTCTTGTAAATTATCATCTTGAGTTTTGGTCGTAGTCCATTCCAAGACAGCCTGATTTCCTTCTTGTTGTGTTGTTAGATCTGTGAAACCCCACCACAGGGCAAAGGTTGCCAGAAGGTGAAGGGCACTTCGAATATATTTGGGTGCCAGAGCCATAGAACCATAATCTTGAGCAGCTTGAGCCATTCCGGAAATTATAGATATTGTTAATGCGGGTAGAACAACTGATTTGTCTATGTTAGAAACAACACCTCCACTTGAAAACCAAAACGAAATTACGTCTGGTTTTTTCGATTGGATTGCCACCCATTCAATTATTGTTGATATAATTATTCCACCTGAAAAAAGCATGGAAGATATTGCATGAATAAGAACCCATATTTTCTTAGAAAACAAATATATAACCCATTTAGGCCACGGAGCAACCTTGTAATTTTGAACCATAAAGTAGCTGATAGCAACAAACCATGCACCAATTCCTATTGAAGACCATGATGGTGTCTTCGTAAATTTGATGCCTTTTTTATTCTCTTTCGGGTCAATCTCTTTGTTAGCACTTGTTCCCCATAATTTTAGTGTAGTATATTGTGCATTCTTCGTTGGTCTGTTCTTTAGTCTTGTTCTTTCGTATACGTTGAAGTTCGTGCAAGCATTGCTTGTTGGTAGAAGAGAATGTTCAAAAGGACGACAACGATGAAGTACGTTCGTAAATGAAATCCCTTGAGATAATAAATATGCCGATCTCGCCTCAACAATCCAGGTCAGAACAAAAAGAGCTTGCAATGCCAACATGGACTGCATTTTATTCGAAGTAGGGTGTTTTCTTTGTTGTTGCACCTTTTCCGGTAACACTTATTTACTTTCGAATTGGACTTGGAGACAAATGATCGGTGACTTTGTTGTGCTACTTTTTAAAAGGGCTATGAGAGTGCTGAGCTTTGAGGCTGCGACAATTTTTCTCTTCTTCCTGTTGCTTTCCAAAGAAGATGACATTCCTGGGTTTCGGTATGAGAAGATTATACGAACTGGGATTGAGCCCAAGAGATCAGATTGCAGATTGGGCTTCTCATTTTTTCAGAGAGATCTTTTACATAAAAAAAACTCTAACCTTATATGACTATTATTCCTTTCTTACTGTACGTAATAATAAAAGAATTATGAATCACGTAGGTGTACGAGTTACAGAGAGTATTTGAGACATATCTAGTTCGTATGTGTATCATGGTGCCAAAATTTTATGTGTTGGCTTATATATATAAATACAGGCTACAGGATCCTACCAGTTGCCAATAATCGAGATAGTGAAGTTTCAAAAAAAGTGGAGTATACTGTTTTGACCGCGATGAATTTAAAAACTGAATTTGAGCAGAATGGTTAGAATTCGACGGTTCAACCACACGTTTCAACGGCAGCCAGAGAATGTGAAACGGAGATTTATGGTCCGACATACATGGTAATACTGGTAAGATTCGTACGGTACACATGCACATACCAGGAGTTCCTGTGAAGGTCGATCGCCGATATCACACGTGAACTACGTACAAGTACTTACTCTGCGTACTACTAACTAATTAGGCTACCTTTTTCTTTCCATTTTCGCTCCCCCCGTGGTTTTTGTGTCGGTAGATATCTTTCTCTCGCTTCGCTGCCACAACAAAATACAATTGCTGTGAACTCCGCATCATCCTTCTTATCATCAGTCGAGTTGTTTTCAACATCTTGTTAAACGAATCCGCATCTAAGGGTATATCGATAAAGAATCATGGCTAGAAGTTTGTTAAAAATAAAAAGACTAGCACGGCGAAGTGGTAAATCTGGAGAGGTTGTAGTACAGAAACCAATCACTTCGAGAAAAGATCATCGAAAGGCAGAAGATGCTTGCTCTGTCAGTACAGCTGTTACAGATGCTGACAGCGTTACGAGATCTCCCAAAGACAATCGTCTAACTAAAAATTCATCAGAAAGAGAAGGAGAATTATTTTCGAGCATTGTCAATAATGATGATTCCTTGTCAGCTACACCCGTGCTTTTATCGTTGTCTAATGTTCGAAGTCAGCCTAGGGCTAAGTATTCCAATTCTATCTCTGCAAGTAATCCGCCCATCCAGTTATTGGGCAAAATTAGGCCTCGAGAATTTGTGGAAATAAAAACACTACGTGCGCTTGCTTTTGCGGGGGATTCTACTCGAAGAATGACAACTCAATCTTCAAATAATAATGATGATGCCTCATTTAGTGAAGAACAAAAATCATGTGCCGAAGAAGGTCCATCATCTCCTTCATCAAAATACCTCTGCAATCCCACTATTAATCGATTGCGATTAATGAAACGCGAGAAGGAACTGCAATTCAGCAAACACAAAATGGATTTGCCAAGTGTCTCCGATAATGGGGAACAGAGTTAAAAATTGGTCATCTCATTTGACGGAGGAAATGAGATTGCCAATAAAGCGAATACATAGAAATTACGTCGTCTAGTCAGTACCGTAATGAATTACGGTAGTCTCGTTTAATCACCCCTTGATGATAGTTGTACGTTACTTTAAGATTTATTATTTTAATATTTGTTAAATTACATGGATCTTCGTACCTTTTCAAACAATTTATGGTGGCACAGTACACTATACAATTTGTTCTCGTTATCTTTATTAGTACGCCATAGCGTTTCTTCAGAGAAAATAAATTAGATATCTTTGTAAAATAGACAATGGTCAAAATTGGTGTACATGGACATGAATAATACGGTTTCACTCAACAATTTCATATTTTTTTTGGACATGGTCAGTACCAATTACCTTTTTTGTTTTGGATAAGTCGCAAATTTTCTAATTTTTCCAAATACTTCGTCGTATGTGTATTCTTGAATAGAACAAGACTCGACTGTTCCTGGATACCTTTTTCCATTTGCTTGGTTTTGATGAATATAATATTTGAATGAAACGAAATCAGTCGTGTGGTGGAGTGAGCTTGAATTTACGCGCCTATTCAAGTCATGTTTTGAACATACTATTTAGAACTTAGGACCGCACAATGAATGAAAGTTAATGAAGCGTTATTTACGCGCCGAAATCGGTTTATGTATCCCATTATCCCGGGACAGTAGTATCTTTCGCGAGCATACGAACAAGAAATATCTATTTTTTGTACCTTTAAATTATATTGAAATACATCATACTCAACAGCATTACCTTTTGAACCATAAATTTAGTTCATAGGATGAACTTGACATCTCCTAATGTACCTGTCGGTATTTATATATATGAACGTAGCAGGTACCTATCTCTGGGCGGTTAAAATGTTACAGGTACCAGGTACGGTAGGACCTCTACCTGTAGAATATCTACGTTGGGTGTAGGTATTAATACTGGTAATAATTCGGAGGGGTAGAATGGTGGCCATACGATCTCTTCTGTAAGTTTGTCTGATATTGATTTCAATTGGGTGCGGTAGCGTTTTTTGTCTGCGTCTCAAGTCCAACGCATATGACGCACGAACTGATGCACGAGATGCACCCCAGATTCGTAGATACTACGAGTTACAGTACAAAGTACGTACCTCAACCAGAAACGAATCCGGAAGAAGATTCACATAAAATGCACGCATATATTTTATGGTACCGTACCTGATACAATATTATATTGTCATTTGTACAAAGGTTTTAAAGACGAAATTTTATATGCTGTACAATCTGTAGAAGTCACACACCTTAGAATTTGAACGGGTACCGGCTGCCCGTGCTTCTTATTTTTTTCTGCGTTCGATAGAAAATTTATGATAAATTTGGTCCTACACAAATTTTACGTAACCCGTTAGTATTCAGAATTTTTTACAAAGTTAGGACGACTTTGTTGTATTCGTAGAAAACGCATAAAAACACGATCGGTACCGTAGGTTTTCGAGTCCACAACAACCAGTGGTCGCTTCGCATTGTCAACAGAAATCGCAATCGTGTTTGGTTTCGCACACACGTAGTGACTTGATTTCGAGATAAAAGGAGACACAACAGTCTTCACGTTTCGTTTCGTGACTTTCCTACTGTCTTCTGCTTTCGACGTTCGTGGACACATATTCTTGCGTACTTTCGTAGTTCATAAAGAAAAAACAGTGATGCACAGTACTGCTACTGCTACTTTTACTTCTCACAACGTTAACCTAGCAATCGATATTTGCGCAGCACTTACATTTGAACTAAAGTCAAACACTCCGGCGAACCATATATTTAGGGACGACAATTACGATAATCTAAAGAGAATGGGGGCGTGTCATGGGACATGTCACAAAGGTGGTGAAACAGGCAAAGATAATGCCTTTTCATTGACGAGTGCCACAGAAACCAGTACAGGTTTTTCAGCTGGTGGAGGAGATTGTTATGAAGGAGATATGATGATCGATGATATTCTGATGCCGTCAAAAGATCAAGATCAGATGATGGATGGTGAGAGCGACATTGAAATATTTTACGATGCAGTAGAATTCTTGGACGACTTTGATAGTGCCAATGATGTCCAATCAAGTGTCATTGAAATACTTCGTGGTGGCCATGGTCATGGTAATTATGGAGGAAGCCCGCATAGCACATCTCCTGACTCGGTTGCATATGCCTATTCCAACAGCCACTTGAATCAGAACCAAAACAACCATATCAACAATTATCATAGTAATAATGGTGCGTATCGTGAACAACCTCCTCCCTCTTCTTCACGTTTGGGAACGACATACTATGCACCTCCACCAGCTCCAAAGGAATTGCCGCTGCGGTTTTTAAGAGCGGGGAAGGGCGATCCTGTTGAAGGTCAAAGGAGATATGAAGAAACATTGAAATGGAGAGCTGAACACAAAATGGATTACATTTTGGATGAAGCCTTTCCTCACTTTGAACTTATTAAAGCAAACTATCCTCATTTCTTCCATTTGCGTGGAAGGAACAATGAACCTGTTTACTATGAAAGTCCAGCCAAAATCGATCTTAAGGCACTCCGCCGGGGAGGTGTCACATTTGACGAGTTACTACGCCATTATGCCATGGTGACAGAATTTTGTTGGCAATACGTAGAGGGTGATGATTTTTCAAAATCAATTTATATTATTGATTTGGAGGGGATTCGTATTACAGATTTTGTCGGAGAATGTGTTGATTTTCTCAAAAGCACAGCCAAATTCACTGGTGCACATTATCCAGAACGTTCTGGTTACATTATGGTGATTAATGTACCATCATGGTTCAAAAGTACGTTTTGTGCGAGCCTTGTTGTGATTTTATTTTTTTAGTTTGTTGCTATCAGTTTATCCTCATTCTGTTTTTGCTTTTTGTTACTGATGCCACACAGTTATTTGGAATGTAGTGAAACCATTAATAGATCCAGTGACTCAAGAAAAGGTTTATATTCTCCGCGGCAAGGATGAAATTTTCAAAAATTTGCTTGAAAGGGTGCCAATCGAAAACATTCCTCCTGAATATGGTGGTACAAGTATGCCTTTAGGTCAAGCACCAGAAGAACAAATGTTATGGAATTTAATGAGACATAATAATGATCGTGCCAATGGATGTCTCAAATGCCAAGGGGCTGGAGGACAACCACCTTGTCACTACTGTTCCTTTACACCGTGGAGAAGTTATTAAAACAAAACAAACAGATTGATGTGACGTTTGCAATGGTTTCCATTGTATATTGCTGATGATTGATTTTCAAAAAGTGGAGAAGAATTGCTGTATTCTTCCTACAAATTCCACAGCATACTGGGTTAAAATAGCATTTTTACATGGGTGTAAAAATAATCAGAACAAATTTATTGTGTAAAAAATTAAACTTTATTGGTACATTGTGTCGACTGTAGTTACTTGTATTCTTATATTTCGAGGGTAATCGTAAATTCGCATCTTGGACCCTCTACCTACAGTCCATTCCTAGAGGGTCTACGATACTGACTCTAGATTGTAAGTCATTGACCATTTTCATTTTCACAAGAAAAATAAGGAGCAGCACAAAAGAATTTTCCTTTTCGGCAATTCTTTTTTTTGCAGTCGATTTCTTTCTCCGATCCTTGTCTACTATATAGACGTAGTTTCTTTTTCTTAACTTTACAAAAGAATTCACTTATTGCGACACTGAAGAGTATTTGATCGATGGCCAAGTAATATCTTCGCTCCAACTTCATTCTCTGGCCGTATAGTAGTACCATCATCTGCAATATGTTTATCACGTATTTTCCATACTTTTGTTGTTTTGCCTCACCCACAAAATCGGTATCACCCACCATAGTACAAGAAGTGCCTGCCAAATATATTTCATGGCTTACCGACATTCTGCTCCGGGAAAAGTAGAGGAGATAAGTCCATACAACTCTCGGTGTATCTTCTTTGCGTTGTCGTTCGAAAGTGTTTTATCCGAGTCTTTGTGTAAATAATCATAACGAATACGATATGTTTTTGCACGTCGACCAGAAGAGTGGACAAACGCATCACCAAGTTGCACAGCAACGCACTCAACTGCAGGCTCAAGAGAGCTAGCAAGTTTAGAAAGAGCCGCCTCTGAGACAGTACTCTCACTATCACCAAGTGGTAGCCACATAGAAATATCATGCTCCGGACAATCAGTATGATTCTTGCGGTGAAGAGCTTCTTTACGACGATCTGCTGTAGCGCGACCAGATAGAGCTTTGACTTCTGCCCTTGATGCATCTGTGTCTTCGCATGGTACGGAAAATTTGCCAAGAAATTGTGTTTTGGCTGTTTCTGTCTCCAATGGTGGCATTCGTCTGGGCATAGAGGGTTGAGAAAAGCTCTGTGATGGAGTTGGCCCATGTGGCCCATAATCGGGTGGAGAGGCCATGATTAAACGATTCTTGGCAGTGAAAATCCTAGGGAGAAATACGGAGGTGACGTTAAAACCGGCATTGCTCAAAGCCAATTCACGAGCTTCATCAAGTTGCTTAGTAAGGTCAGGTATTTCTTTGGAGTTCATGATTTTATCGTATGCTTCTTTAGCATATTCTGATGTGCCAACAAGTTTTTTTCGGGTGTGACAGCAAGGGACTAAAGCGATTGGCGAGCCAGTTCTAGCAGCTGATGCAACGAGAAGATCCGACAGTCCTCCGCAAGCATGGACTGATGCCAATAGACAAGTTGGATGAGGTTTAAGCTGTTCCAGTGAACCTTCTACAAAATCAAATCTTTCTGCTAAATGAGGCCACCGATGTTCCATTGAAGACTGAATCGCTTCAGCAGATGGTGGCATCCTCCGATCAACGCAAAGAGCTGTGAGTGGTCGCTCCTCCCCTTTATAGTCTTTTTTGTCGGCATCGTCCAGTACTAGAAGCGCCCAAGCCAATAATCCATGCCCGGCGGCAGTATCGCAGACGCGCCTCACAGAACTAAACCTTGCGTGAATGTACACTGCTGCAGCCCACGTCTCAAATACCTCCTTTCGTGGCATGGAGCCAGATTGACAGATGACAGAAGAAAATTCATCAAATAAGCTTGAAGAGTCAAAAAGTGATGCGTGACGTGGTTTCAGTTTTTTCCTTGCTTTCTGTAGTGATTCTGACCCATTCCAGAGAGCACCATGATTTGTCAGTGCTTCTACTTCAGCAGCAGCAGTCGCCTTGTCCCAATTATAGACATTTGTAGCACTAGAAGCCAGTGCCCTTCTTGTCGTTTGCGAGTATGCGACGCTCGGAACTATTCGATGCGACATGCAGATACTTAGAAATACAACCGTGATCTTACCAAGTCGTAGAATTCTATCAGTTTTGGTGCAGTCAATCTTCGTTTTGTTGGTCTGATTAAATTGCTCTGTCATGTTCTATTGTTGAAGACCCTCCCCCAACAACGATAGACGGCAATTTAGAAAAAATGAGATTATCGCCAGCTTGGAACTTGGAACCCTCTGTAGTAGTCATAGTCCTACTAATCCTACCGGGTGGTAGAGTCCTAACGTTAGAATACTTTCGTGTAAGTTGTAAGGTACAGGTAGCATTCTGGACTCTCTAGAGAGGTCCTACAACATACATGGCTACAGTACGTCTCTAGAGAGGCAACCTGAAAACTTGCCACAAGATTCGGGGAAAAAATTATTATGATTCCCCATTCCATCCGATTTGGGTTTTCAGTGGGCGGCGCAAACCACAGCATGTATTAATACTTGCAGGAAGTTGTATGACTTTCTGGTTTAGGGTTAAGGTTTCGGTTAGGGTTAGAGCAGTTGTTTGCAAACAATAAACTCTGTCTTCTTTGTCACGCGCGGTGGCTTGGTTTTAGGTCCTAGGTAGCCTACGGTACGTTGAGACACATACCTGGTACCTGTACGGGTGAGCAATGTAGACTACGAAATTTTATGCAGGGATTTGAGTCTGACGTAGACGGAAAGACATAAAAAAATTTCTTTGGCAGCTTTTCTGTAGAGAATAGTCTACAAACATATCGCACGAGGTTTTCTAATCAAAAGCGATGGCGACCGATACCTCTGGTACCATTCCAGCATAGTTGTCATCCATTGTTACACAAGTCATTATTCTATGACAACCAATCCCAGCTAGTTGGCTTCATAGTTTATGCATTGCTCAAATTTCTCACATCTACCATGTGTAGGAGAACACCAATTACACCATTTCTAAAACGAAAAGCAGTCGACATCACATTTGTACTATCATGCATGTTGGCGATCTGTCCATTTGTCAGAGCCCTCGGCAGTACTACGAACTCTCCTGGTGGCCAAAGTCCTGCAAGCAGTAATCACAAATTCTTCCTTGAATCCAGAAGTGATGTTCTTAATCTACTTAATCATCCACTTCAGCTGCAACTTGCCACTGGAGATCTACCTTTGGGATCCTTTCGTAGACTCGTGAGAGATCGGGCTGTCCTTCTGGAAGGCCTTCAACAAGCAACTTCAACTGCAGGAATATCAATGGATGAGGAGTTGCGTCGGCATACAAATATGTTTCCAAAGTGGCTCAAAAAGGCTGAAGAGGCGGGTAAAACAATTATGGTCCCAGGTGTCGCCTGTTACAATTGCGGTGGTGAACACTTAAATATTGACTGTCCTGAAGATAATCATGAACCAACACCTAGTGCTGTTGCACTCAAATCGGTCCTTCAAAGCCATGGTCTTCCTGGAGCCACCGCAATACTTCGGGCATATAGCTTTGCCTGTAGTAGAGTCCTTGAAGTTGCATCTGCGAACAAATGCAGTACAGTGTACCATACTTGGCTGGAGGAACATGCAGAACGGTGGTCTTCGCTTGCAAGAATCTGTGAGGAACAAATGGGAGAAAACGACAGCGGTAGATCGTCTTATGCAATTTGTCTCTCCATGTTCTATAATTGGATTGATATTGAAGCAGCTACGACAGGGATTAGGCTGGTAGATGACGGGTCCAGCATGTCTTCCATTTTGGACGACATCGAACGTCTTGAACCTGGTTATGCTGCTCAACGCGACAAGCATCAGAGTTTTGTTGCAGATATTACTGGAGTTGCCACAGGTGAAGCTAAAAAGAATGCAGCAGCAGCTAAAGTGAACGCAGCGGCAGCATATTTGGCAGCTAAGAAGAAAAGTAACAAATCATAAATTGATTCTTTGCATATCTGTTTGCGACGCAACGATCCGCTTTTATAAAATATTAGTCTCGCATTTTCAAAGGATAAGTTGATCCTTTTTATTAAGTTATTTTCATTATGTTAGCTTGGCATTCCGGACCATCTCGACGGTAAATCCTCTATTCCTAGACTTTCCGCGCTTTTTGAATGAGTCGACTGAGTCATTGCAGGCTCTCTACTTCGAGAATCCCTTCTGTTTCTATCAACCGGTGGGTCTGCTCCTTGATCGTATACTTCGCCTCCTCCTCCGCCTCCCCCTTCCTCGCTCTCGGATATGTAAGAACTGTCACTTCCACTTCCTGAGCTACTACCGCTGGAGTCCAGTCGAGGTGGTACGTAATCACTTCCACTGCTTTCAGATTTTTCTTCGTCTCCATCTTCATCACCTTGACCCAAACGAGAAGCAAAGGATTTGGGTTGAAAGCCGGCCTGTTTCTGAGCAAAGACTGGATCTGAGAAATCCGAACTCGCTTTCGATCCCTCTCGCTCAGCACCGGGCATAGGAGGCATGTGCACTGGTGGTCTCCCCGCTGTTACTCTTGGGACACTTGCTGCTGCAATCACAGCTGAACCTGCAGCGGAACCACGCGAATCAGATGAAGCCGACTCTCGAGAAAACGGCGAATTGCCTCTCCATGATCCTGGCCCGCGGCTCAACCTCCGTGTAGGGCGTTTGCTGCTTTTATGAACAGCAGCTCGAGCTCGCTGAGTGACACTGCGTTCCTGCATGGTTCGTAGTGTGGAAACAAGCTCTGCTTCGCGTCCACGAAACTGCACCATCATAACGTCAACGTTATCTATCTCATCTGGGACAACTGTGCCTACAAGTGCCTCAACTTCAGAGCGGTACTCAGCCCGCCTTTGTGCCTCCTCTGGAGTTAGTTCAGCAGTGCTGGATTCAATTGTGGAAGTGTCGGTATCAGACTCGGTGAAACTCAACTCATCGCTCCCCTCGTCGTCATCTTCCCTATCCTGGTATGGTGTTGGGAGGTACGTGTCAGCTCGTTGTCGATCTCCTTCATCGTCGCTATCACTTTCCTCTTCGTTTCCTTCCTCTGCGGAGTCACTTTCCGAATCTCCTTCGTTTGAAGAGGATGCACGAGTTACCGCCACGAGTCCTGCAGCAGTAGCCGCAGCAGCAACAGTAGCTCCTGCTATAAGACCAGGATTAGGCCCGTCGTCTCCACCGTCTGGAGCCCTCACAGCAACACCAGTATCTCTTGTATGAACGTCTTCTGGCTGCCTTTCGGCGCCTGATGCATTAGACTTGTGTTCGCTAGAGTGTGCACTACTTGCTTTTTTCTCTCCTTCCGAAACAGAACCCGAACTTCCAGAAACTTTAGAATCGCTATCCGACTCACGCTTTGTCTTTGCAATGGCGATTGCTGCCCCAGTTACTGCAGCAGCGGCAGCTGTAGTTCCTGCAATCAAACCAACATTTGGTCCTTTCTTATCACCACTAGAAGAGGGGGCACTACTTGCAGCAACCGCGGTCTCACCTACTGGCGAAACAGCTCTTTCCTGTGTTTTAGGCAAGCCATCGTCAACGGGTGCTGATGGCGTGGAAACAAAAGATTGTTCTTCACTTGATGCTCGGACCGATTCTTCTTTGGGGGTCTCATGCTCTGACATGACTACCTCTTCCTTGTTAGAAAGAATAGAGTCTTGCTCTTCTGATTTCACAGAAACCTCTTCTTCTGAGCCGCTGGATTCTTCTTCATCTGTCACTTCCGAGCCCTCTTGCTCTGAATCTTCAGAATCCTCTTGTTCTGATACACTCGAGCCTTCTTGATCTGATTCTTCGGATTCCTCCCCTGATTCTTCGGATTCCTCTTCATCTGACACCTCGTTCGATACCACGGAGGTCTCCTGACTTGATTCTTCAGACTCACCCTGGCTTGATTCCTCTTCGTCTGAAACCATAGACGAGTCCGCATCTGACACCTCAGAGTCGCCTTCATCTGATATCATGGACTCTTCCGACTCACTATCTGAATTTCCCATCGCAGCAATCGCGCCTACTGCCAATGCACCCCCAACAGCAGTAGCTCCTGCTGCAGTACCTAGATTAATAGAGTCGTCCTCGGGTTCTTTATCTGCTGTCGAGCTCTTGTCAGGAGAACTGTTAACGTCGCCTGTGGACCACCCGCTTTGGCCCTCCGAAGAACTGTCACTGTAATCTACACCACCGAGGCGACGAGCCTGCTGAAGTTCTTCTTCGGTTGTACGTTTGCCTGCAAGCTTTTGAGCTTGCTCAAGGTCCCCTTCAGAGTAGTCATCAAAGTTATATTCATTGAAGTCGCTCTGAGAGTCGTCCCCAAGTGAAAACGCATTTGTAACCGATTCTCTAGCTGGAAAGTCCTCGAGAGACCCTGCACTGCCCTCATCTTTGTCGTACTTGTCAAAGTCTTCCTTGTCGTATTTGTTGACCTCCGTTCTACGTTTGTCGTCTTTTTTCACTGCCACGGGAACAGGTGCTGGAGGGCTCTCTTCTGATCCTGGGTCTATTTTTTCCTGGAAAACGTCAGGGAATATGGTGTTGTCTTTGAATGGATCGTTTTGGGATTCTTCAATGAGGTCCATCGTGGGAGCATTATTATCGTCTATCAAGTCTACGTCTTCGACATCGATATCATCAAGGCGTTGACCCTGTTTACTAGCCTTTCGTCCCCAAACGTATGCAAACGTGCCACCTAGGGCAGCAAGACCCAATGTCCCAGCAACTGCAATACCAACAATTATAAGGACACTCATGCCATTATCATCAGATTTTGGTACCGGCGCCGGTGTACTCTCTCTGTCCGGGGGTTGAACCCCCTCAATTATTGTGAGAGGGTGATCTGGATTTATACCGTCCAAGACAGATTGAAAAGTACCGTCATCGATAGCCGATTTCATCGCTTCTGCCAACTCAAATCGTACCTTTTCTTTGTCTTCGTCGGTTACAATAACATCAAAATGAGCATATACATTAAGACAAGTTGCTTCAGAATCGGTAACTGAGGGGCATGCTTCAGCGTCCACTATTTCTTCGATTGTACTAGAGTTAAAGGATACCTCAAGACGGCGATGGGAACTGTATCGTACGCGGAGCGATCTACTTTTGCTTTCTCGACTGTCATACTCATTTGTGACTGTGTTGGCTGTAATGTCGTAGGTCAGAGCAAGCTGACTTCGATTTGGAGTTTCGGGCTCAAAACTATCTGCTTTTAGCCCTTGTGTATTCTTTGCTACAAAGTTAGCTACAACTCTAAGATCTCCAGTGAACTTGCCGGCTGATGGTTTCGGGGTTGCCGATGGTGCGAAGGATGGTGAGGCCGTCTCAGTGGTTGGAGATGGCGCGGAGGATATACTCGGTGCTACTGATGGTGCTATTGATGGTGATACAGATGGTGTTGTTGTGAACCCTATTCTAAAGCCTTCAATGATATCAATCGGAGTGGCAGCATTGATATTGTCAAGGTTCGTTTGTAAGGTACCGTTATCGATTTCCTCGTGTACGGCGTTTGCATACACAAACTCCACAACACTCCCATTGTCCTCATTTGTAATGATTTCAAAGGTTGCCCTTACACCCTGGCATAAGGTACCTTGGTCGACGTTTGGCGGGCATTCTATATCTTCAATACTCTCAAGCACACCGCTCGATGGAACATATGTAGCATCACCTTGTCCTGGGGGTTCCTTATTGGCTACTGTACTCTCTACTGTCGTACCGTAGGCTGCTTCTAGATCATTTCGATCTTGTCCTGATTGCAAATCCCCAGCCGTCAAACCAGCTGTATTGGATATTAGAAAAGTAGAAGATACCAAAACGGTGATACCTGTGGGTGGCGATGGTGAGATACTTGGAGTGTCTGGCTGGGCAGTCGGTCTGATAGTTGGTGAAATACTAGGACTCGAACTGGGTTCTATCTCTGCCACTGGCTTTAGAGTTGGTGTAACGCTTGGGTATACACTGGGTGCCGCGGTAGCAGTCACTGGCGGATCAGTAGGAGTCGGATTGAGTACAATTATAACAGCTTCAAAGGTTTTCTCACAAACAAGTTCAAGATATTCTTGTTGCTCTGGAGAAGCATTCTCATTTCTCCTTGATCCATAAATATCAATCATGGACAATTCATCCGCAAGACTTGCAAAGTTAACTTTCAGCAGCAAGGGCAGTTCATCGAAGCTCGTGTAAGATAGCACACGTTTCGACAGAACATTGACAAACAAGGGATATTCAGTTGATGAAATCTTGGAATCACGGGGGGAACGATCGGACGAGGACATGGCAGCAAAGCATTGTGGAAGAGTAATCTGAGGCCTACTGGAGGGTGCCTGTGTCGGCTCCACTTTCGTGCTCAAGGGCGTTGGGGCAGAAGTTGGTGCTTTTGTGGGGGGGTTTGTAGGTTGTACTTCCCCGAAGATAGCCTCATTGATGGCTAGTGATGTGTCGGAACATATTCTTTCTAGAAAAAGTTGTTGTTCGTCATCGGCATCGTCACTTTGTCTTGCCCCAAGAATATAAATTCCTGTTTCGACCTTTGAACCTGCCAAAGTTAAATAATTTTCTCGCAACAGGGCAGGTAGGCCATCGAAACTTGTCACATCCTCCCAGTGGTCCTCGGACATCCTATTGATGAATATGACGTACTCAGTTTGGTCGATGTAGTCATTTCGATTCCGATCGCTCAATAATGCTCCTATTCGACACTGTTGCAAGCTAGGTGTGGGGGCAGGCGTTGAGTCCTCAAGTATACGCTGTCTCAGATGTATCGCGTCTTCTTCTACAGCAGAAGGTGTCTGTGGAATAGTATTACTCAGTGGGTCAAACTGCGTAGCAATAAGAAAATCAATTTCTTCGTAAATTTCTGAGCAGGCTTTTTTCAGTTTCTCTCTTTTAGGACTCCATGTTGCACTTTTTTTCCGTGACTCACTGTCATGAACATCCGCGTTGTTGTTGTACTTAGTGCCGGCACTAGTATTTATATCGTAAAACTTCTCTTTCAATGTATGGGGTAGGTCATCCAAGTTTGCTACGTCATGAAACAGTCTATCGTCTGATAATGCCTTCAAGGCAGCAACATACTCTGACGAATCGAACACATGGTCGTTATTTTTGTCGGCAGAAGCAAACTCTGCAAAACACCGTGATTGTTGTGGATGCGCATAGCAGGTATGCCTTGAAAAAATTGATGTTAAAATGAGCAATCCACCAAACCAGGAGGTCTTAAATCGATAACTGTGGTGTTGTTGCTGCGGCTTCCACTGTATGCGCAGTACTCTTTGATTCAGGTTTCCATGCGCAAAAAAGCCAGTGTCTTTCATTCTCGTCAGTCTTGCTTTCTCTCCATTCATTGTAATATTCGATCTTATTTGTGATGATTCCTCTGCTCGTCGTCTCTGTCTCGAGGTATTCGTCTTTGTTGAGTGGTACAGGTTGTTGAGTGTTTCGTGGAAGTTCATGGTGTCACACGCATTGAGACACCTCCGCCTTGGTGGAGCTAGACAATAACAACGACCTCTGTTGTCCGATGCGGTGGACAACACTTCTTGAACCGAAATATTTGGCTTTCGCCTCCATCCACCAAAAAGCAAGACCCAGCAAGAAAGAAGACGTACAGTAGATAGCGTCCCTGTACAGAGCATTAGGCCCTTCAGGATTCGTGTTTCCCACTACACAAGACCTCTCTTTTTCATTCACTACAATGGGCCTAATACATAAAACGTGTGTTGGACGATCTGGAGTTTACACTTTGTCAACTGAACAAGGTACTTGGTAGAGATTTTTAACCTGTATTTGTGTACGGAGAATTCATGGAATACTAACAGCAGTACCTATCAAATGTAATAAGTCCTTTTCATGAAAGATTATATACGTTTAGTACTTCAAATTGATTTTATACGGTCCCATGCATAGAAGAGGGTAAAAAATTGGTAAACCCGCGATGTATCCAGTACACAATATAATGTACAGAATCTGCTATTGATTAGGTAGGACAAAAGCAATATGACTAGAAAAGGATTAATTTTAAAGTCTATTGTACGTTTTTTGATAATAGAAAATTATACATCTGAGTAAACCATATGTATTATTTAATCACATCCAGGAGTAAATTGAAAACTTGGTGGGACTGAATGCCTGTCGCAATTTGCACATCTGTGAACGTCGTAAGCTTTGCGTAGATTTCCACGTAGAAAAACCTCAACTGTTGCAGAAACCAATTTTTCCAAGACCTCCGTTTTGTGCCACGACCGGGACATCACCTATGGTATGACGTCATTCTGACAGAAAACGAATATGTAAATATTGAAAATTCAACGGTCGGGTCCCTCCAAAAAATTGAGGGACGACTCGCGCGCCGGCAACACTTCAATCGAGCATACTCTGTCTGTCGAATCCAAAAGCGAGTTTAGTTTCACATGGAACTGTACTCGTACGATTACCCTGGTTGGTTCCTATTGTTATGATAAGTTCAGTACTCGGTCAACCACCGCATGACAAATTTTCCATTTCTACCTCTGGTACTTTGCGTACGTAAAATTGACGTAGGAAAATAATATTATTTTATCTCAAACCTTCATACGTTTTATCTCTTCATCTTGAACAACTCAAAAAAAAACTCAATCCTGGAAAATCAAGAGATGACATACGCCTAATGTCACCCGTCAAAATTGATTTTTTATCGTACCTTTTCTGTGTATCTGGCTCAAAATACTTACTTTTTTAAAAAATCATGCATGACAAGTTGTTTATCAAGTTCGAGATACAAAAAATACAAGATACTGTAAAATTATGTTGTCCTGTGTGGTGTGCTAATAACAACAAATAGTTGGCCAACAGTATGTCACTAGATCGCTCTGCCAACCAGGGATCTGCTGGAGGTGCAGGCAAGTGCCTTAAATAATGATGTCAACTGGGGCTAGAAATTGGATGTAGTAAAAAAAATAAAAACCTAAACTGATGCAATTGATAAAGATTTGTTTGTTCCATGAATGATGACTGATAACTGTGTAAGTGATAAAATTAATAAGGGTAATCATCTCCTATGTAGTGGGACTTGATTTCTTGAGTGATTTAATTGGATGGAAGAATTTTGTGATTTTAGTATGTCAAGAAGATGGATCACTTATGGGTTCAGCACTAAGCTGGATGTGATCTTTGAGAGTGAATGGCCATAGTTGGAGGTAGTGCAGATGCTGGAGAAAGCAATTGTGTAAATCCATGTTAAAAAAGAAGTCTCTATTGCATACCTTCACCTGAGCAATGGGGTCCATGTTGCTAGTAAAGTAGCAAATTTCTGTGGTCATTTCAACTTGCTACTTGCTACTAGACTGATAGAGGTTGATGTGCATCCTGAAGTACACTCCCTGTAGGACACTCTGGAGGATGGATGATTGATGCATGGACAAGCAGACAGACTCCATGAATTTACCATTTAATAAATATTTCCTGATTCTTTACTTCTTACTAAATTGCCAGATCTTCTCCAGATTAAACTAAGCTCATAATTTTCATCACCAAATAAAAGTCTTCTTTTCCTTTGTGTGTTGATTGTCTGATTGTTGTGTTGTGCTGCAGTTGACACTACCGGCATAGGGCATAGTAACGTTACTCCCTCTTTTAGAGGATTTAACTTCAAGACATGAAGACTTTTTACTTCTCCTCTGAGCTTTCTGGAGTTGTGCCAACAGCAGACTCTGCTGAATCCTCCTGCAATTCCCTTTGTGAAAATGAAGAAGGAGAGGTCAAAGTTGAAAGATGACAACAAGGATGTGTACAAGACCATTGAGGTCTGCATTGATCCCTCTGACAGTGGTTAAGATTCTGAGACCATTAAAAAGAGAGTGAAACAATTTGAGGATGGATCTGCTGAAGAGTGAATCCAGTGGAGGATTGAGTTTGCTGAGGTAGAGCAGGATTATCTCCTCACCAAAGCCTCATCCAAAACCTCCATGGTGCTCACCCTTTTGAAGGGCAGGGCAAGGCAGCTGTTTTAAGCATCCAATGCCAATTACCAGAGCAAAAATGCAAGCCTCAAGAAACCAGCCCAGAAAGATCCTGAAGAGGTCTTTGAACTGGTACTCAACAACGTAGCCAAGAGTTTTTTCTCACCTAGATTTGCGGCAAGGTGCCAGAAGAACTACCTTCGCTACCACTTAGCAATGACCGATGACTTCAGAATGCAAGAGTTGTTGCAAGGCTTTGCCAGTTAAATGAATATTTGCAATATTTTCCAATGGATCACAATGGTGAAAAAAATTGAAAATTCAATGATGATGAGCTTGTTGTCATCTTAGATAGAGCAAAGCCACTTAAGTGACAATCCCCCTACTTGCTAGCAACCTCGAATCTCACAATCTCTCATGGGAATATACCGTGGAATACTTCAAGAAGTTAGAGGTTTGCGATAATATTGATCATGAACTCTCTAAGTCAGAAAAAGCTACAAAGCCCAAGGAAATTTGCAAGTGTGAACAAACAGAAAAGAATTCCAATCCAAATAACAACAAGAATGATAACAAGTGCCAGCACACTCATAGGTGGTGCAGCAACTGACGTATGAACAACCATAACACCATTAAGTGTACTGGGGACAAGTTGAAAAAGAAGGATTCCAGTAAATCCAAGACCTACATGCAGGAACAGGTAAAGCTGATGATTAGCTTGCTCAAATTATCAAAAGAAAGTAAAAAAAAGGAACATAAAGTTCAGTACGAATTGGATTCTTCATCTCATAACAAACCAAGCTCGTACTTCACCCAACATAGTAAACCTAAACGTAAACATAGTAGTGAAGATTTAGACAATTACTTTACACCTACTTCCTACACCAATTCAAACCTTTTCCCAAATG
>WKLE02002758.1:0-13979 GCA_014885115.2 Asterionellopsis glacialis
AGAAAAAATTTAGGGCTAAAATATTTTTTTTTTGGATTCCCCCGGATTTTTGAGCTGTACACTAGTTACTTTCATTAGATAATACATAAGAACTAGTAGGTGCGCAACGAATGAAAAAATTCTTTAATAGGTACGTATGACGACCTATACCTGGTAGAGGATTTCAACAATTCCATTATCTTCGTATTGTATGTAGGATCTACATCGTACAGGTAGGTCCGTAGGACAGAACTCTCTGTACCGCGAGCTATGACAGCTCAGTATTACCCTTACTACCTGTACCAGGTACAGTAGCAGGTACAGCTCACTAGGTACTCGTCAGTGGTACCAGAGGTTGCGGTGCTAGAGAGGCTAGAGCAGTTATTTGGAACTTCGTCATCTTCATCTATCAGTTCTCTTACCAGGTACTCTAGTGCTCGTGCACTCGTACCTGGTACTGCACAGGCATTACCAGGTACGTCCGTTTCCGTTCGTGTCAGATTTCGCGGTTAGCAGGCCAGACCTCCTATTCCTACAGTAGGGTGCCTTTTGATTGATTCTGTGTGTTCTCTGTTCTGTCCTTGTGATTGATTCCTTCGTGCGCGATTCAGACGCAGTGGCAGTTTCTTGGAGTTCTCATCGCTCTGGTAGACACTTGTGTTGATTTCTACACAAGCCATCAACATCACAAACTGTACGATGAAATTCTTCTGCCAAGATCTATCTTCGAGCTATTTTTTCGACGGTCAAAAAAGAGAAGCACAAAAAATCCAAGTACTCACTGAAAAATAAACGAAAGAGAGCGAAACAACTCTAACTTCTTGATCAAACACGACAAGACAAAAAACAAGAAACATGGTTCATCCAAAGGAGTAAGTGATGTTGATATCGATGCATTGAGTAGGGAATTTTGTTGTTGTTGTCACGAGATCTTCGTTGTCAATCTTGAGAGAAAGGGTTCGGAAAGAAAGAAAGCGGTCCCTCGGTCACGAAGTTGTCAGGGATTGCCGGGTTCTCCTTCAGTAGGATTTCTACGTACGATCGTCAAAAGATATCCTGCCCTCACATCTCCACAGCTTTAGAAAAAAGGTGTCAAAGCTCTGAACTAACTTTCTAGAGAAAGAACATTCAAGTCAACATGATCATTCCGAGTTTTGAAAATGATCGTTTTTCGGACAATGGCATCACAACAGCGAACGGGAACAATGTCATTGATTCGGAAAAACTCCCAGTCGTGGCTGTATTATGCTTGGCATTGCGTACGCACTGACTCTTTCCGATTGGATTAGATTGGATACCTCAACTTGACTTGAATCACCTCATCTTACATTCACATATCTAAATGCATTGACTAACCTTTTTAATCTGTTGCTTATATGATACCTCTAAAAATACTATCACAACAGAGATTCACACCACAAGGGAAGTAGCGGTATCCCAGAAACGAAGGGAACTGCAGAAGGTTCTTCTAGTAGGAACATTCAACGAAAGCATGATCATGATCCTACAAAAAAGGAAAAGAAGCAACACGGTGGCGGAGGAGGAAAGGGAAAATGGAACGATCTTGACGATGGCAGTATGGATGCTTAGAGAGAGCTAAATCAGTTTAATCCCCCCTTACTTTTATGATATGTATGGCACAAACGTAATTTTTGATTTGATTGGTTGCACATTATCGATCAAAGAGAAAGAAACAACTATAACACACAAAAAACACTGCATAAAAATACTCTCTTCATCGATTTGATTATTTTTAATTAAAAATACACAAAAACATGAAAAGCACACATACCTCTACATTGTACAAAAAACAACTAAAAATTATTATAATAGATCACATATTGATTCAATTGGCTTGAACAACATATTTCACAACCTGTCTGATCATAACCAAGTACTGGTAGTACCTACCCTTCTTCTGTGTGTACATTGCGTGTGACTTCTATAGTTGTAAGGATGTGTTCCTTTGTGTTGAAGACTTCTATATTTACAAGGATATGTGATGGTCTGTACCATCTAGAACTTTCTCTATATGCTCATGTCTTTCTCCATGATTCCTCTCATAGACTACCTGTGCCATCTTACTTCGCATTACCAGCCACAACTATTTGGTTTAATCACCGGATCTTCCTGGCTACTCTTCCATCTGTGTTCCCCTCCAGGGAGAGACTTCTAGTATTTGCGAAGAGTCAATATACCTCACAAAGATACCACTATGACGCCCATCAAGTAATCCCTTTGTTTGAGAACGTAATTGCCGTGGAAAAGCTGATTTTTGGCATGTTTCCGATTCAATTCTGAAAAGTAATTTTTTATTTCCAATCAAAACCAATCATTACAATCCTCAAGAATGAAAGCACACCGCAGCAACAGATGCCACTGGTGGCACGATAACAAAGAAACAAGTACTTTCACATGAAACAGGAGAAGTGCTTTTAGTTCGTAGTTCAACAAAGCACAAATAAATCATACGTGTACCAGAGTTTGCATAATATATCAACGGTTAAAGGTTAGGAGGATGAAGAATACTTTTATTGTACAAGGGTGTTCACGATTTACATGCTACAGCACGACCCAAGAAAACAAATGATTTTAGATAAAGTTGGAACTTATGAATGCCTGTGTTGCAAGTACAACAAATTTTGATTAAATGTGAAGTTATATATAAATCTGCCTGCTTCTATTGCATTTCTTTGTTACTATTATGCTAAATAAACAATAAATTACATCGACTTCAACATTTTGGACCTACATCCTTTCTAGAAAGCAGGAATCCAAACGTATGTGGTTGTCACTTATTAAACTAGAATTATTGTGAGTGCTGATGATGGTGTGCAACTTGGATTCATCTCCTGATTGACATGCTGAATAGTTCGCCATCGTCTGTCAGGGTTGACCTTCACCAGAATTATACATCCGAGTCGGACCGTCTGTCCCTTGCGGTCCTACCTATTCAGATTCTTCTCCGCTACTTCCTCCTCGGTTTTTGTTAATTCTTGAACAACGCTGCTTTTGCTCCAAATATAAAAAATTGACTTCTGAATCTGGGCCTAATGCCACTGCTGGAAAAAATGATACGTTTTTGCCATTCTTAAAGTTTTTCAGGAAATCTCTTGCAAGCACATCATGGGTACCAGTAGACACATCCTTCTCCATCACCAAACATCCATTGCCAGAAAGGTCCAAGGTAAAAGTAAGTATGTCTCCAGTGCCATGAGTTCCAGTGCCAAAAGTTGGATTTTTTTTTCCATGGCGCATAAACGATGTAAAAATCTCCCCAGTCGGACTCATAATACAAAAGTATTTGACTTCAGAGGTGATCCAACCACTAGTTTTTTGTATAGTATCACCTTTAACGAAACAAATTTCATCATGATTGCAAGCTCTTGTGATCTGAATAGACCACTTATGCACGCCGCTTGTCATTGGTTCACATACTAGCCTTGAAGATATTTTACTCCTGGCTCCTGTAAACACCGAATTTTTGAATTCTTCCCAAAAGGGTGATCGATATGAGAATGTCATTCCTTCAAAGAAGAGGGCCTGGTCTCTATAGGCTTTGAGCAATCGTCGTTTCGACACAAGGCCTGATGGTTCGACATAGTCACGTAAATCTGATGGATTAATGTGTTTACAGATAACATACTTCGAAATTAGGTAAATGGAAAATTTTCTTTCGGTTCAACGTCTGACGTTGCCGAGAATCCCTATTCGATTCTGACCAAACTTTTTAATACACGAAATACAGTTAATTCTCTCTGAAATAGAATATCATGCATAATTAAAATAGTGAACGATCCTCTCGGTTCTGTTATTATGTTGCGTTCTCCGTTGATGGACCTGTGATTCCAAGGTATCTTATGTATTGAAATGCCTGAAGAAAAAGTACAGTAACTGGTAGGTCCTACATCGACAAAGATACATCTTTTAATTTGAAGGTCAGTCCGCCTTCCGTCATTCAACGCTTTCAGCTTGGCGCACGATCGATTGATTGGGATTGATTGTAGTCTCTCTACAGTAGAGTCCAAAGATTTGTTGTTGCAATCTCGTGGGATTGAACTAGCTAGAACATCATTAACATCACTCTAAGACACGCAAGAGAACCCAGTTCAGTTGAATTGTAGAATAGAAACACGAATAACCCAGAAAGATTTAAAAAAGAAAACCATTATGGATCCTCCGGAATGCTCTGGCCATTCGCACGATCACGATCATGGTGATGAACTTGGTTTGAGTTTGCGCCCTCAAGTTGACTTTCCAAAGGTAATGTGTCTGAATGAAGAAGTTACCAATAGTGGACAGAGAATTATTAAAATCCACGAGGAACGCCTAACGACGGAACCATCCTTGACATCTCCTGAAGATGATGCTGAATTACTTCTTCATGTCCCATTCACGGAGTCTGTCACGATTCAATCCATTTCAATCCGTTCTACACGCGAAAGTGATAATACATTTGCTCCCAAGACTGTCAAATTATTTGTCGACCGTGAGAATTTAGACTTTGAAACGGCACGTGAATTGCCTCCAGCAGCAACCTTGGAATTGGTGCCACCAGATCACTTTGTAGAAGGTTCTATCGATTATCCCCTTCGACCAGCAGGACGCTTCCAAAATGTGTCAGCTGTCAGCATCTTTTTCGCGGAGAATTATTCTGGTGATGAAGAGACTAGTACAGAAGTTACATTTGTTGGTTTCAAGGGTAAGGGTACAAACGTGAAGCGTATGGCAGTAGAAGCGGTATATGAAACGTCAGCAAATCTAGAAGACCACGAAGTTCACACAGAAGGCATCGGAGCACCAGAAGGTCTTTAAAAAAAGAGAAATAAACGAATATGCATAAGATTTCATAGTATTGAAATGGAAAGATTAGAAACAAAAAAGAAAAGCTATCTTGGGAAGAAGCAGAAAAGGACGAACACGTGGTCAATTTTATTTGAGAAATGTTTGTCAGCACATCTGTGGCATTGCAATTAGTGCACGTTGGAGCAAAAATCAGTCATTATTTATTACAAGTAATTAAAGTAAACAACAAAGCGTAAAAATTCCAATCAAATCCTCAAAACCGCATAATTCAGACTTAAAAAAAAAACGAAATCAGAACTTGAAAGCGCATCAATGTACCCTATTTTCTGCTTTCTTTAGAAAGTCTTTAGAACCATGAGCTGCTCAGTATGAAACAACTTGTGCAAAACCATTTCCGTTATTTTCTAGCTAGCTCTGACTTGGGTACATTACTTGTTGATTGTTATATTGAAAATACTGATTAAGGTATCAACCAAGGAGAGCAACCACGATCACGGTTAGCTTTGCTACAAAAAAAATGAAACCATTTGATTCTAATTGAAGAAAGTTCTGATAAATTATGCAGAGAAAAAAATCAAGGCAGTCCAACATCGATGATTTACATAGCAAAGGTGACACGGCACCATTACAATTGCCAAGATGTTCTTGTCGCGTTTCTATCGTGTTCGCTTTTTCTCGAACACTTCTTGTTACTTCAATAATTTGGTAAGGTGAAATGGAATAATGAAAAATCGAAGACATGGTCCAACTGATTGATTTCGTGACATCATGCCTTGCGATCCTTTTTCTCCCGAAACATCAAGCATCATGAAAAACGAAAGAAGATTTGAATCAACTTAGTTCTTCTGGCGAGCGGGGATGGATGGACTCTCTCTAGCTAGAGAGAGTCAATGCGACAGGTCAAGTCCGTTTGAGATATTCAATAGCTTACGTACAGGTGAGTCAGTATATAATATACACTGTTTGGATTAGTGTACTTTTGAACGGTCTACAGAAGAGAACTCCGGCGGTGAGCACATCTCAAGAACGTCAATGGAAACATGTACAGACCTTATTTGGTACAAAATGTACGCAATATCCACGTTGGAGGAAAAAGGTGTCAAAAATCTTTCATGCGTGCATTTGGGGTATGGGAAAAACAGGAAAATTGCGAACACGAGACACAATAACACGAGATAGAAAGAAACAGAATCAAACGACCCAAAGAGTCGACAAAGACAAACAAGAATACCGGACGGCTAGTTTGTTTTCATTACAAACGAAAACAAATTAGACGATTTCAATAACACTAGGCATCATGGCAGAATTTTCGAAACGACCGGAAGTTACGGTGGAAACTATGGTGCGTTCAAAAGAGATGGGTGGTATCATCATCGTTGTCGTGAGATGATCGTGGCATCTCTCTTCTATTTGACTCTTGCTCAGCTTGCTTTGCGCGCCTTCGCGCGAAAAAATCCGAATTCTCAGAAATCCAAAAAAGATCCGATCCGCCCGGAATCTTGCTTCTGTTCTGTTTGATCGTCTTTTCTTTCGGCATTTCTTGTTCTTGTCTATATCTGGCTTCATTCTTTCTCTATTTTTATTCTTTCGTCACATCCACAGACACACATATGAAAGAATTTCTCCACTAACGTACGTTCGTATTTTCCATTTACTCAATGAAAATAGGGCAAAGTCCATAATCCTACTGGAGAGGGTATTAATGCAATTTCAGCTCAGGCAAAAGCAACAGCTGCCAAACACAGGGCAGCAGTAGAAAAGGCAGCAATCGAGGCTGCTGGTTCTGGACCACCTGGACCACAACGTCACGGCCATGTCCACACAGCAGCTGAACATGAAACTCAAGTTAGTGAGGTAGGGTCCGCACGTCGTAACATTACTCGTAAAAAGAGTGACAATACTGCCGGAAACTATGACAATGCACGGAAAAAACAAGGGGGGCATGGCAAGGGTAAATGGACAGAAGTTATGGATGGATCCGAGGAGGCTGTTGTTGGTGCACTGGATGAAAACGATCCCTTGTACGATGAACAGGAAGATTCATCCAAGTATATTTTGTCCTCATCTACGAATAACGAAAATCTCGCAGATAAAAGTAATGGTGATGCAACTGGATATGATAGTATAGCTGAAAAGGCAATTTATGGGCCTATGCTTACTTTGCCAGAGTTCAAAATTCGTGTTGCTGATATTCTTCGTGAATACTTTGATTCAGCCGATACAGATGAGGTCATCCGTAGTATCGATGAATTGAAATGTAAGGAATACCATCCTGAAGTCGTCAAACGTGCTATAAGTCTCAGTTTAGATGAAGGACCACGTGAACGAGAATTGGTCAGTCGTCTCTTGACATGTCTACACCCGACGCCCCTGGAAGAAGCTGATGTGGAGGCTGGATTTGAATTACTTCTCACGGCACTTGATGACCTTAGTATTGATATTCCTGATGCTAAACTTATGGTTGGCTCCTTCTTGGCACGTGCTGTAGTCGATGAGGTTCTGCCACCTGCATTTTTGTCAACGCAAAATAATGATCGTCCTGGTGATGCTGTCATTGAAAGGGCAGTCAGTTTACTATCACGTGAACATTGTACGGCTAGGCTTGAACATGTATGGGGGCCTGGAGATGGAAGACCCGTTGCAGAACTCAAAAGTGTCATGGATATGCTTCTCAAGGTAATTTACTACTTGTTGTGTTTGGACGTGTTATTGAATGTGTGGAAAGTAGTGAACTCAAACTATTGTACCTTTGTTATAACAGGAATATCTTCTTTCACGTGAATTGGATGAAGCTGCTGTGTGCGTCAAGGAAATGGATGCTGCCCACTTCCAACATGAGTTGGTAAAACGTGGTGTTACGATTGCCATGGAAGAAGATGGTCAGAATCAATCCGAAAAGGCATCATCTGCTATTGATGCTATGGCAGCACTGTTTTCCTTCTTGGTCAAGAATGCCATTGTGTCGGAATATCAGGTTGCAAAGGGATTAAGTCGTTTACATAAGATTTTACCCGATTTATCTCTTGATGTTCCTGCAGCTTCTAAAATTTTGGAAGAGTTTGAAACTTTAGCAAGAGATGGTGGATGTTTACCTGCTCCATCTGCCACTCCAGGGCAGTAGGTGACATGGGAAAAACGTAAATTTGTCGCCTTCTTCTGTACAAAGGTGGTTGAGGTTGAGAATCACAAAACATACATGCATAGCACGCCTGCATTCTTTCATTTCCATAGCATTCTTGGATGACGACAAATACAGCCATAAAAAGATATTGGACCAACGTAATAATGGGCAGATATTTACACAAAAATAACAATTCTAAATAAAATACACCATAACGAAATACAAAATCTTTGACAAATATTATAGTAGACCGCGCTCCGTGCTACTGTTTCGACCATGTCTTGACATGCACAATACCATTAAAAGTGTCGTAAAATTCAAACGAGGCTTTGCAGTATAATATTGTCGTTAGTGTACTTTATCTACTGAATCATGCTGGAAGACCGTCTATTCTTCTTCTTCTTGGTGAGTAGTTTGTCAGTAGTATGATTACCCTCAATCGCACAGGCGTGGATTTCCTTGTCAACAACATTATCTACTGCCACAATATTCGAATTTCCCTTACTATCCACGACAGTTGTCCCCAACACGCGCATGCGATAAAGAATTCGATCCACAGTTTTCACGGAGTATCACCCCAAAACAACAAGTCTCCCTCTTCCCACTGATGAATGTATACATGTTGTGGTTTTGTACAATCCTTGGTGAGGTTCCAAACAAGTTCTTTGGCTTCTCTTATTGCTTGCTATGTATCCCATTAATGGCACGGGGTTGAATCTATACAGAGGTAAAAACTGCTCCCATACGGTCCATGCTGAACAGCCGAATGTCTGTCTAGCCACCAACCAACCCTTCTTCACCAGGTAACCATGGTGGTGTAGAGCAAATGTTGTTTGTGTGCCCTCAAGACCTTGTCGAGTCTCTTGGGACGTACGTTCGTACCATGCGGCAGTAACAGAAGTTTATACAAGGTAGCATTGGGACCCGTTGATTTTTTTTGGCCGAAAGAGTCATTGTTGTATTTGACGGGTGGTTTTCTTGCTCCCATGGTTCGTCACTGTGCCAATCCGTCACAGAGCCAGGGGATAGATTGCTCCCAAAACCATCCATTCCTGGAGTGAGTTTGGGTGTTTCAGGAGATTGGACAGGAATAATGGTAAGCGGTGGGATGCGATGCACTTTTTGGGGGGGGGGGGACTTTTTCTAAAATTTGAACTTTTGGAACATCCTCCAAGTCACTCGTCAAGTCTTCGTTGAAGTTAGTACTGGGGGCGGACTCCCAAAGCATCTTTTGCAGTGGAAACGAGGACTTTCAGTTGCTCAATCATGTGGTTCTGTCCCTTCATGACTACCAATCCATACTGTTCAAGAAGAGGACGCAGCCACCCCTTTCTTCAAGAGGAGCGTACTCTAAACGATAATTCAACGAAAGAACAATGCCAAAATCGTTATGCGCCGGCGTTGCTTCAATCTCAGCCGATGCAAGAAGACCTGTTGTCATCTTTGGAGAAACATGACATGGCTAAGCAATATTGGTATATCTTGCTTTAGAGTGTGATATAAGTGTTGGATCTACTGATTATTGCAGCTCAGCTTCTGCAATTGATGCTGGCGTCTGGTAGTTACACAACGTAGTATAATAAATAGGCCTACCTGTACCTAGAGGTCCTAGAGGGACTACCTCCCTCCCTGTTCATGATGGGAATGCAAGGTGGGTGGTATGCCTACTATGGCGTACTGATATTTTTGTTTGCCTTTTTTTTGAAGTATCATGCATAGTACTATCCTTTTTCGACTGTTTTTGTGTGTGTGTGACGAAAGATATATGCTTTGATAACCAGGGACAAAAAAAAGTACATTAGGAGTTATATGTGCAGACCAAGGAGATGCTTTTTTGCATCCTTTACCCAAAATAAGAATATATTTGCAGAACTACCTACAATGTGTATCCAAAAGTTCCAAATATTTTGTTCTAATTTTTTAATCGTTCCAAGTGACAACTTTCAATGAATAATACTTTTTCATTTTGTTTTTGACTCCCACCTAATTTCTTTACCTAGAGATTCCTTTTTGTATATAAAAAAATCATATTGTGACTCCTTATGCTGCAACATTCATTGCTTCCATGACATACTTTCTAATCTTTTCAGCATTCTCATCTGTAGGTTTAGGTGGATGAGGATCATCCATGTTTTGATAGCGTTGATTATCCCACCACTTGGCATTGTACTTGGGTGGTACACAATTTTGGAAGATGGTACAATAAAGTACACATGCCAATAACCATGTACCAGAAGGCGTTGGATGAAAATTATCAGAACAAAACAGGGTTTCCCAAAGTTTAACATCTTGGTTGTGAATATGCAAGTATACATTTCCCATGGGTGCCATACACGGCTTTTGATCTGCGGGTAATTCTCCTTGTAACATGGCAATGTACAATTCTAACCCTTCTTGTAATAAGTATGTAAAGTTCGTGACCGAACCTAAATCTTGTGTATTTTTAATATTTTCATACCGATACGCAGCTGTTTGCAAAAATATGGGGATCGCACCAGAGTCACGTAGGACAGAAGAGTATTCATTTTTAAGTATGTCTAATGATTCTTGACGTGACACATCACGTGCAGGTTGTTGCGTATAATCATTGATAACAACATAATCCCATTTTTTCTCCTCACTTGGCACTCGTAATAAATCTTTGACAGTAGGTGCACCAATATCGTATTTACCAGTTACTTGATCTTTCGCCTTGGGTGAAATGCCAAATTTATTGTCCATGCCATTCCCATCGGTCCACAATGATTGTAAGGTTGCACCACCTTTAAAACATGAATTTTGTTCCAATTCGTGTAGTTGAGTGCCATCATCATTGACCATATTTTGAAAAAAACGTGGACAATCATTGAAATAAATGATGGAATTCCCTACAAATGCAACCTTTGTTGTTTTTTTTGCTGCTGCTTCGTCGGTGCCGCTCATGTCTTTTTTTTGGTTGTTCTTGTTGTTGTTTCCCTGTCTGCTGGTGCTTGTAATGGATCTATTGTGATGAAAATTGAAAGGCAACAACAACAATAACAACAAGGAGTGATATAAACTTGCTAAAGCTACCAAGACAATCCACACAGAACGAATACAAGCATAACAAGCTATATTACTGTATTTGATTGACGAATGAATATTATTTTGCACTTACGAGGTAAAATCCAAGGCGGTTCAAGATTGAATGAAAATGATCGTTGTTTGCAATTGCAAGCTTTGTATGGCAGTTCCTTGTAGTTTACACCAAGTGAATTTTACCTTGCTTCTTTTTGTAGAAAAGGATTCATGGGCTAACACAAATTTCCGTTGCTCACTACCTGGTAGGGTTCTACTGTACAACATACCACAGACATCAAGTATGTACGGTAACTAGGTACCTGGTAAGACCACCATTACCTGGTACAGAATTTCACTGTCAATTACCAGAAAGGATCCTACGGTAATGCACTGGTTAAGTTTCTAGTAGAAGGCCATCTAAATGTCCCTTCTCTTTCATTATTTGATTGGGGAATACCTTCGTAGTTCCTAGTAGAGATTCGAGCCAATGAAATTCCAAATACCCTGGTACTAGTTCAGTCGAACGAATTATTATCAACAATGGTTAGGGCAAGGGTTATATGTTTTTATCTCTACCTTACGGTCGAATGTAGAAAACCTACGTACCTTACATAGTTGAAGGTTGGAGGGTATTGGCTTATGCTGGTTCGCGGTGTGCTGTCGGATCGCTGATAACTGAGAACACACCACACAACAATCTCGAATCATACGTTTTGTAACCGGAATTGCGGTTGTCGTCGTCGCGACGACGACCATGTTACTGGTCATCACAGCCTCTTCTTCTTGTGATGGCCATACATGATCCTCTACAGAAACAAGTTTTTGACTGATTGTTGTGTAGTAGCGACTCTTTTTGTTACAATTTGATTCCTAGAGGAATGAAAATGGTAAGAAAATATGCTTTATCCATTTTCTTGTTTTTTTTATGTAGCTAACTGCATCGTGCGAAGATGCATCTTATTTAGTTTCTCATACCCTATCATCTTTTTTTGAAATTATGATGTATTTATAGGATAAATAATGTGGCACCAGCAATGTCAACACTGATGAAAGAGAGGAACTGCAACCGTATTACTACATGTTAGAAACAAAGGTTTTTTCTACAGAAATTATATTTTTTTACAAGAACGACAAGCAACAATCAATCGTCATAGTCCGCTACATGTAAAAGTTTTTGTGGAAAATAGCTTTATCCTTGTAAGAACCGTCATTTTATTCTAAATCAAGCTGATTGTAAAATTTTTTAATTTAAAAGAAGGTACCGCTGAAAATATTGGAGCTATTTCAAAATAGAGTATCAAAATTCTAAGTTTTTGTCTCTGCTCGCGGAAAATCAACAATCTACCAATCAAATAGTTTCAGATTATTTAGAGATTGAAATAGTTCTAGATGCAGTTGATTGTTGAATAATGAGGTGTACTAGCAAGGCTGCAATAAAATTGACACTTGAAAGAACAACAAACAAAACATATTCTTTTTCAGATTTCACGTTTTATGCGAGACTCATTTAAGTGGACCCTGTGCAAGTCACTTCATGAGTATCACATACTTTTTTTACTTCTCTTCTTTCACTTCTATTCTGGATAGCCACTTGATTGTTATTAGTTTTTAGGGTGCTGCTGTTCATCTTGATATCGTCATCGTCGTGATGGATTTTGTTCATTTTTGGCCACTGCTTCTACGCAAGGGTTTTTTCGACTGCTCTTTGGGATGTCGAAAATGTCATTTTATCTTTGTCTTGGCAAAATGGTGTCCCGACCAAAAAGGGAAATTGTGAAAAATAAGGCTGTGTCGGGCTATATTTTTTTTTACTTCGAGTAAAGAAAGACCCAATTGAAGAGCTAAATTTATTTTTACTTCGAGTAAAGAAAGACCCAATTCACACCGCCAACTGAACCCTGCCGGGTATTTTGAACAATCCAAACTGCGCAACTATGCGCGACAATAAATCTTTTTTCACGACCCAAGGGGGAATTGAAATTTCTAAAATTAAGCAAGATACATAACCCCCCATCGTAGCCGTGACACATCCTACTAAAAATACACATATTATGGTCCTATACCAGAGGGTGTGTGATGCTGCTCTGCCAATACCCTGGTACCAGGGGTACACCGGGAGCATTCATTCTATTCTGTTCTCTTGAACGCCCAAAAGGTCATATTTATTATACTGCACAATACAAATATAGCTATCCAATTCATTATTCTCTCGTTCACATCACGACAATAGTATTATTATTCTTGTGTCGACAATTGAACAAGTCAAGGAGTACAAATTCTAAAACTCGGACAAAGGAAAGGAAAACAAAAAAGAACGGTTTTTTTTTTTGCGTTTCTCCTCACCATTTAGCACAATCCAATCCAATCACAAGGACGTTTTCAAGAAGGAAGAAAAACAAAATACAAAAGCATGTACAACATGATGTATTCCGTCATTAAGAAATCTTCACCTACATCTTTTGGTATCTTACTTTCATCGGTAGTCGTTTTGGTGGTAAGTGTTGTATTGGCAGCATCTGAAGATGGATTAAGTAGTTTGGGACATGGTCGTCCCCCTAGTGCTGTTGATTTACCTGAAGGGACCGACGACAATTGTCCCGATCTAAACATGGTAGAATCCAAATCACTTCCACCTACACCACCTGAAGCTACAAGTTCTAGTGGAGGATTTCGAATGATGGGTACACCCTTACCAGACATTGATCGATCTGTCCTAATTCAAGCTCAAAAGGAAGGTAAGAAAGTCCATGGTCCACCCAGGGTCATATCTGATATGGAGGAATCCTTGGATGCACTCGGAACCTACCTTCAAGCTATTTCGGACGCAGATGCCAAGAAACAACAAGCATACAATGAGAAAAATGATGATGATGATGATGATACTGTTGCTGATGAAGAAACACCTATAAACGTGGATTACAATAAGATTCCCTACGAACGTGGTGGTTTGTTGGTCACAAATAAAGATACACATCGTCATACTACGATTGGAGTACGTCAAATCACAGGTGTAAATCAATATGAACGTGCTCAA